>PVIW01000014.1:0-207899 GCA_004026585.1 Noctilio leporinus
TGCCCATCGGTGGATGATTGGATCAAAAAACTTTGGTACATTTACACAATGGAATTCTATATGGCAGAAAGAAAGAAGGAACTTGTACCCTTTGCAACAACATGGATGGAACTGGAGAATATTATGCTTAGTGAAATAAGCCAGTCAGTGAAGGACAGGTATCATATGTTCTCACCCATTATGGGACAATAATGAGCAATACTAACAACAAGCAAAACAGAACCAAGTGTATGAATACAAGGAATAGGCCTGCAGTGGTCAGGGGGAATGGGGTTGGGGGGAGGGGGGAGGCAGAGGGAAAGAAGGGGAGCGGCTTAGACAAGAAGCTAGTATAAAGGAACCATGGACATGGACAACTGGTGGGATTGACTTTGGGGGGAAAGGGTGGGTGGGGAGGGGGACACAGGGGAGCAAAAAAGGGATGGATGTAATACAACAACAATAAAAAAAAAAATTATCTGTATGTTTGTCTAGATCCAACCATAACTCTATTACATTGTATTAGTATGCATAATAACATTTTCTCTCACTCCATCATTCTCTTTACCTATTTCTCATCTAACACAGCTGAAGAGAGTGATTGATATCTACAATAGAATTGGTTCTCTTAGGAGACAGAGATGGAATCATGAAAGACATGAAAAACTTTATGATTAATAGGGCCATAAATGGTCCTAGCACTTTGAGATACAGTTACTTTTAAACTTGTTAGGTAGAGTGGTTGCCTAGTCCATAGCATGCTACCTAAGGTAACTATTCCTAGATGAACACTGGGATGGACTGATGCTGGTATGACTCAATTCAAATCCTAAGTTCTTATGATAGACCATTAGCTAATTAAAGAATCAGAATTTGACACAGAACTCAGATGTAAGCTAACAATGTATTACTTCTCAAGCTTTATCTATCAGTGCCATTATGCAAAATTATTAACTGCTTGAAAATGTGTTATGAAAGCCAACATAAAATGGTATTCAAATAAATGAGTGAAAAGTAATAATTTTGGAGAAGGTGGAAAAGCATAATACAACTGACAACGTGGTTCTAAAGGAAACCCAAATTAACAAAATTTTAAGTGTTCTTTTCAATAATCAGATTTAGTCTTGAACCAGAGTTTAGATGGCAGTAAAATAAATGAGCCAATGTGGAAAGAAAAGAGATGAAGTAGCCAATTAAAGCCACAGTATCAACAGACAGCTTGTTCAGGTTTCTGAACAAGCAATAAGGTCAAAATCAGCTATTTAAGGACAAATGATACCCAGAAATATGAGCTTAAAGGAAAGGCAAAACAAAAGTTATTCCTCAAGAGAATACCAGGTGATACACAAAAGTCAAACCCATGGTAACTGGCTAACTATGAGTGGGTCAGATACTCATAAAGCTCCCAGTTGGGTAGGCGGTGCTGTTGCCAATGGAAGGGTTTCTGTAAGTAAGGAGAAAGTGAGGTCAGCAACAGAAAAACACAGCCACAGGAGAGCCTACAGTTCAAGAGAAGAAATAAAGTCTCTGGCAGAATAGTATATGCTATAATTTGAATGTTTGTGTCTTCCCCAATCTCATATGTCGAAATATTACCCTCACAATGCCCCATGATGATATTAGATGGTAGGGTCTTTGGGAGGTGCTAGATCATGAGGGTGGGGCTCCCATGAGTGGGATTAGTGTTCTTATAAAAGAGATGGCGCAGAGCTCCCTAGCCCCTTCCACCACCTGAGCACATGAGAGGCAGGGGACTGTGAAGCAAGAACAGGAATCACTGGAATCTACCATACCGGCCCCTGGACCTTAGACTTCCTTGCCTTCAGAACTGTGAGAAATAAAATGTGATTGTTTATAAGCTACCCTAGTCTGTGGTCTTTTGTTATACCATGGCCTGAACAATATAGGAGAGTCATTGCTAAAGAACTAGGATTTTCAAAAGGGAGTCAGCTGTTAAGTCATGAGTACACAGCTGACAATGAGCTAAATGCAAGACTGACTCATTGCTGAGCAAGCAAGCCGCTTCCTTCGAGTCAGGGACAATGAGATCTGGCTGGTGAGGGTGAGGAGTTGGACCAAGCGATGCCTCAGTTCGGTCTTTAAAAATGGAGAAATTGTCCCGGCTGATGTGGCTCAGTGGATTGGCACTGGCCTACAAACCTAAAGATCACTGGTTTGATTCCCCAGCCAGGACACATAACCAGGTTGCAAGCCAGGTCTCCAGCCAGGTCCATAGCTGGAGGCAGGTGAAAGGCAACCATACATAGATGCTTCTCTCCCTTTCTTCCTCCCTTCCTGCCCTTCTCTCTGAAAATAATAAACACAATCTTTATAAATAAATAAATAAAATGGAGAAACCACTTGATCCATAACCTTATTGAGAAGAAATAATGGCTGGCCCTAGAAATGGACACTGACTTCTTTTCTGTGGCTGGCTGAAATAAGGTAAGGGGTGCCACGGCCCCTTCCCTGTCCATAGAGATACGTGGCAGTGGGCAGTGGCAGCCTGGCAGGCAGCAAGGAGGACAGCAACCTAATTCTCTCTGCCTTCCCTCCCACTACCTAAAGGCATGATTGGAGTTCACTGGATAGAGATTGTCATCCTGGTCAGTACAGGGACACCCTTCAAAACACAGGTGTTTGCGGGTGGCAAGAGCAGGTGATCCTCTTTTCATTTTAGTGTCACCTTTCCTCCCCATCAGAACCAAGCGCTACAGTGTCTTTGGCACCATCGATTTGCCTTCAGGAAAATTGCAGAATATATTCCCCCTGTATTTGCTCCAGGGATGGAGAAGACCATGAGTGCAAAAGGCCTCACTCTTCTACAGTGCATGATAAGTTATCCATTATCTCTGCCAATGAAGGGCATGCTTTGGAAAACTCACATGACTCAATGCTCTATTTAGCCTTTTTCCATAAGTGTTGAACGTGTTTCCCAAGTCACATGTGTGAAAGTCACAACAGTTGCACATAAATGTTCAGTTTGTTTTCTTTATGTGAAAGGAGACTTGGCCACTGACAGGAGTCAGGATGGGAAGTAAAAGGGTGGGTGGGAGATATCTTGGGTCCCCCTGTTTAAAAGTCAGGAGTAAAATATGCTTTGCTCATTCCTACCTTAATTTTCCACGGTGTTGCATTTGTTTGAATCTCCCTCAATAAATCTTGAAAAGCATCAGGTTTCGGTTTCTTTTTGAAACTATTAACTGGGCTAGAGTCACAGAACACTGCAGCTACTTGACAAAAAACCAATCTCATAACTATTATAAGAAAAGCAACAATACCAGCAAAAACATTTTAAGGATATGCTTGGAGAATTTTATAGATACTTTCTATAATGAAGAATGAAGTTTTAAAAATCTGTCTAGGTACATAATATGCCAAGGAGATGGCAAAGATACTAATGAACAGTGAGAAAGGACATTGCAAAGACTTTTCCAGAGGTACATTGTCTTAAAGATTATGTCCTTAGATGGAGATAAATCCAACAATTGGAATAGTGTTTTCTCAGGTCTAATTTAAAAAGTGTTAGCTCCTGGAAATCTCTTAACTTGTTGCTTTGTTTATAATTACTTTGAAATTTTGTTTTCTGTTATCTGATGAATAATGGGCTGAGGGAATGACACGATGTTGCTTAAATAGGCATTTGTTGGGTAAATCAATGGTTGGTTTTAGGAAGTTATCAGGAGTGAGAAGGGTAATTGAAGCTTCCAGAATCCAGAAAAACTACAAAACAAAAGCTCATTTTTATAAATGATATTTTCTTATATAACCCTGTGGAAGACACCCAGTTTTCACTTCTAAGAGCTTTTATGAGTCAGTTTGTCATTTGATATTTTGTAGAGTTGGCAATAAGTTGGAAGAAATGAATTCTCCTACTAAACTTCAATGATAAACTAAACTCACTTGATTTTCTACTTCATTTCCTTGAGGGAAACTATTTTGCCGCTTTTCTCTCCTTGCTTACCTCACTCTCAAATTTCTTGCATGTACTAAGCACCCAATAAGTATTTTAAAAATTAAATTGAATTTTGAAATTTTTTTCTTGTTTTGGATATGGAATTAAAAAAATATAAAGTCAAAAAAATTTGCCAGTATCCTCCCATCAAACCCCCAACCCACCTTCTCACCTCCTCCTCTCCCTTCCTGTCTCTCTTCTTTCCATTCCAATTCCTCCATCCCCTTCTCATCCCTCTTCTGTCCCTTCCTTCTCTTTCATGGAGATTCTACTCAAGAAATCTATCCTCACAAGGAGCAAAAAGCAACAGAAAAACAAGCTGCCAGTGTATTAATAGCATGGCAAGGATTTAATAATCCCAATGCAAAGCCAAGTTGTAGAATAAGGTTTAAGTAAGAAAGTGTAAGGAAAGCTTCTTGTTTCCCTGTCCCTGAGTCTAATATTATCAGGGAGTTCACTTTGCATCCAAAACACAACAAGAAGAATATATAAGTTCTTACTGCAGGACAGCAGGCCCCATCAAGTCCTCAGCCAGAAGCTCAGAACCAACCATGTAGACAGGAAACAGCAGTATGGCCACCCAGGTGGGCTTGTCCTTGCTCACACAGCACAGGGAGAGTCTCATGTTCCCTCCAACCAGGAAACCATTGGTTCCACTTTGACAGAAGCTAGTGAAAGACTGGGGATGGGCAGGAGGGAAGTGCTTTCTTCCCTCATGGACAGAGATGGGAAGCAGGAAACAAGGACTGAAGGTTCCCAGGCAGGGAAGCATAAACACAGAACTAGAAGGTGAGTTTAGAACACTCTGATCTCCATTCTCCATAGGAAACCGAGCCATGGAGCTGAGATTTTTGCCTGGGCCCAAGTCAACACATGTCACCATGGGACTTGGGCTTGACTCACTTGTAGCCTCAACTTCTCCATTTTATCTCCCTTTACTCACCTGGCTGCCACCCAATTTGACTCCTTTTAAGTTCCTTAAGTAGCCTCTGTACTTTAGGTCTTTGGTTCTTTTATTTCCTCCCATCGCTCTGTTATGAACTTACCTATCCTTTAAGACCTAACTCAGATACCACTTCCAGAAGATAATCTGCAAGTGCCCGAACCAGAAACAGTCAAGCCTTCACTGGTATGCCCAAGTACATCTCACAGAGCAAGGATCTGGTAGCCTGGGTCTCAAAGCTTGATCCCCAGCTCTTTAGCTTTGACCTTGAGTGAGTTAACCACCTCCTTTTCTTACTTGGTTTCCTTATGTGTCATATAAAGAGTTGTCATGTCATAGTAAGCCACATCAAGGAAATTATAAGTCTGGCACACAGTAGGTCACCAAAAATGGAGCTTCCCATTACAGCTTGTGTCCATATTTTAATGTTGGTTACAAAACATTGTAAATTACACTTATTTGTGAACCCAAGTTATCTCCTTCTGCTGGATAATTCACTTGGCCTAGCTGTGACAATAGCTGTCCCTTTTTGTGTCTTCCTATCCTCGCCTTAGTGACCTAGATGCTGCACTCAAACAAGGTACATCTGCTCAGCAGAATAGCCTTAATTGTGCCAAAGTAGACTTGACTCTTTATATAAGTTCATATCACACTAAATCGTTATTACTTAGCTAAAAAGGGCATTGTATAAATAAATAATCCATATTGTAGAACACTACATGCATTAACTTATTTGAAATATCAGATGACTTACCTTTATGTTATTTTTTACATCAAATGTAGTTTTAAAAATGGTGCTGCTTCCTTTGAAAATAAAGTGTTATATAACCTTATTAATTCTGTATCCAAAATTTTGCTTAGCTATTGCCAGAAGTTCAGATCTTGCCAAATTCTCTTCCTCCACTGGTTAAGAATTATTTTCTTTAGATTTAACCTAATTTTTCTATTATAGAACACTTTTCTCACCGAAGTAGTTTAATAGACTCAACAAACAAATGGAGTTTGTTGACATGTCATTCATAATGGAGGTGACGATGATTCTTTATAAGCCATATCCTGTGCCTTTAGGCTTCAGCAGGGCAGGCTTATTCCACATCCAGTTTGGAATCACGCCTAAACACCTCTGAGGAGTAGGCAGACCCCTTCTATAAGTACCTATTAGTTTCAACCACATACCATTTAGGCTTAGTTTGGCAAAAATAAAATTAGAAAAATTCTGAGAAATGGAAGTTGGCCTCACATTATCTCTTGCCCATCTTTAAAGACAGGAATTTTTTCAGGATCTGAAAGTAACCAAAAGGGCTCCTTTGCTCCAGGGGTGCACTTCTTCATGTGCAATGCCAACCCCAACAGGATAGGGCTCCCCTGGCCCACCAACACCCACTCGAAAAGGGTTCCAGAACCTTCCATCGCTGGCTGAAGGGCTGACAGGCTCCAGAGCAGAAAGACCAGACTGTTCATGGGAATAGGAGCTCAGCTAGTCAGGAATCAACCTACACAAATTTCCCAGACCATCTTCCACTTTGTTTCTCTCCTCCAAACAATCCAAGTACAGGTATTTTTTTAACCTTCCTCTAGTGAAGCATGTTCCTTCTTCCCTCCATCCAGAAAAACAGGAAAGTTGAAAGGCTCTCCGAGGCAGCTGGAGTCCTTGCTGTCAGCTCCTCCGAAGCCCTGGATTCCAGGGGTGGGGTGGGGAGGGCTGCGTTGGCAGCCACCCCCTGGGGGTCTGCTCTCTGGCTGCTAGGCCTGTCCCTCAACTCAGTGGTGTTCCCAAGTCTCCAGGGGCTTCACAGGGTAATGTGCAAAGTATCTTCCACAAAGAGTGTGGGAACTCCTGCAGTCTTTTCTATTTTATTTTCCTCTAGAACGCCTCTGATTTCTAAAAAGACATATAGTATAATAAGCCTCTTCTGATGGTTTTAAAGACATCCATGCCTCAATGCACAAAATATTAATGGTAGATAATCAAGCTCTGAGTCTGCACATTTAAAAATTAATGAGAGACAAATTGGAGCACAATAAAGCTTGAAAAACAAGGTGAGAGAGAGAGAGGCTGTTGGCTGCCCGAACACTGATTTTCCTCTTCTTCTGCAATAATAAACCTCTTGACATTTAACTGAGGTACCTGACCACCTGGAATAGAGACTTTTTTCCTCAAGTTCCCGACAGCTAAAGGAGTCCATGTAACTAAATTCTGGCCAACGCGCTGTAAGAAGAAACGCTCGATGCACTGTGCAGAGCATGTCCCCAAGGTCTAGAGCATGCCCATTCCTCAGCCCTGCCTCCATCCTGCTGCCTGGACCAGGCACATGGAGCCAAAGACAACATGCAAGGAGAAGCTAATGAAGCATTAAGTTTTAGGAAACCTCACTTGTTGGGCGTGTGAGCAAGAGACTTAGCATTGCGTTCTTATGGCCGTTTTGTATCCTTTTCCTTAAGGGTTCCCCCAAATTACATAGGCCCCTCGATCTTGAACCCACCCCTCGCTGACAGTAATTCAGTGAATCTCTTCATGTGAGCCTCTGCTCCGGGAGCCAACCTCACACACAGAACAGGAAATAGTTCAAAGCTTCTCCTGCATTAGGTGAACTGGAGTGAGGTTCAGGGATATCGGCCTATTATTTCTCAAAGTAATTTTCTAGATATTAATGACTGTTATAAGAAAAAGGAGTTTCACGATCAAGTGACTTGGAGAAATCCAAGTATTAGCTAAAACATTATTGTCTATATTTTTAACTATCATATCCCTGAAAGAAGTTAATATGCAAGTGTGCATAGAGTGTGTATCTCCCAGAGAATGAGAATGCTGTGCTTCCTAAACTTACGGGTGTGCCTCCTTTTTAAGGAGCAGGTCCTGGGCTAGATTTCCATGGAGCATGATTGGAAACACTCAGCAAACCTCAGCAGGAAATATTTTTAGACCATTTGTTAGGGAAAACTGTGTGTCTTACTTGTATAACATTCATGGAACAAGATTTTTCCCCTCATTTTTAAATTGCTCCCAATCATATATCTTTTTGAATAAATAAAAATAAATAATTTACAGTGTTTTTTTTTGTTTGTTTTTTTGTTTTTTTGATATACAGAATCTTTTAAAACCCGGGAGGCTGAGATTTTAAAGAAAGGCTTGTTGACAGTTAAATGTTGAGGAAAGGTTAGGTCATCGGGGAAATACTGATCATAGGACTCTATTTTAATGACCATTGCAATGCAAGGCAGTCCTCCAAATGCTTTGTTCTATTTCTACTTAAACCCAGATGCCTTTAACTATGACCTTCTAGAATTTCCTGTACAATATTCCACTGTTTAAAATGCAGTTGGCTAATGGACTTTAACATTCCCCAGCGTCCAGTATCATTTTAATGATTACGTAAAGTATGACTTTGTTCTCAGCCCTATGAGTAAACAGAGCCAAAACACTACAAAGAATAATTTATACATTCAAAATACAAACAAAAAAATCTCAGCCAGGGCAGAATGCTTTTACAATCCAGGACTTGAAAACAGAATCTGGGAAGGCAGAATCAACACTTCTGTCCCTGAAAGAGTTCATACCCCTGATCAGAATATTCTCCACAAGGAGCCAATCCTACTGCAGTGCATTTATTGAAGAAACCTGCCCTTGTTTATGGTCAGATAAGCCCAGGCACGTGCTTTTTCTGTGCTCTCTCGATCCCTGGGGAAATCAAAAGAAATTACATCCCTGACTCTTCCTTGATGGCTTCTATACACCTCTCCTCAACATTAACTTAATACAATCTTACTTATCCTACATTTGGTCCTAGAGCAGAATAGGTCCCCGTAACAGAGTATTTTTCACTGTCAGGGAAGGATGGTCCCATATAAGGGAAAGAATATGTTTCCCTTTCATCCAGCGACTCATCTTCATTCTTTCCCATAACTCGTCTTAAACTCAGCTCATTGCCTTGAAAGGAGGGGATGATGCATAAGGTTCTCTGTCGGAGGGCATGTGCAAGGAGAATAATCACTCCCTGGGTCATGTTTTTGAATGTGAACTTTCTTATGAACTCTAACATGCACGCAATACCAACATGAAAGGCATAGTGCAGTGAAGTTATGCAGTCAACTCACTCCTGGGGCCACAGCTAGAGAAAGAAATTGAGTTTTGCCAGAATTCCAGAAGCTACCTTCCAGTCACTCTGCACTTCACTTCATCCTAGAAAAGAACCATTTTTCTGACTTTTATTGCCATAGGTTAATTTGGCCTTTTCAAATAGCACAAGCAAATGGAATCAGACAGCACATACTCTTTGTACTCAGGTTACCATCCTGTTTGTTGAGTCTGCTGAAGCAGTGATGTGTTCTTTTTATTACCGACTCATACCCTGTGATATGAAAAATGCACCAATTTATTTTTCCACTCTATCTTGGATTGGCCTTTGGATTATTTCTAATGTTTGACTAATAAAAATACTGCTGCAACAAAAATTTCTGTTGCATGTCTTTTAGGGAACATGTACATATTTTCATGGATATCAAGAAGTGTAATTAATGGGTCATAAACAGTGGTGCTGGCACAGACTTATACAGGCTTATAAGAACCCACTGTTAAATCTTTAGGAAATTTGCAACCCAGTTGTTAAACATAGCCATTATTAAAAGTTAAGTTATATACATTTATAATTAAATTATTTAAAAATAGTAGTAGTAAATTCTTAAAACCCTTCATTTCCTAATTTTTTTACTACATTTTGCTCTTATCTGGGCTCTTAAGCTTGTTTGCATTTATTATATCTGTGTAGTAGAACTACTATATGATGGTGTACTAGTATGCATCTCTTCTCAACTCCACATTCAGAAGCATCATGTTGACAGCATTACATTGGTTATGGTGTTTTTATTGATTATTGAGACTTAAGAAAGATGAAGAAAATGTGAATAATGCCAATTAAATATAAAATTGTGGCCCTGGCTGTTATGGCTCAGTGGGTTGAACACTGGCCTATGAACCCAAGGGCTGCTGGTTCAATTCTCAGTCAGGGCATATTCTCAGGATGCAAGCCAGGTCTCCAGTCAGGTCACCAGTTGGAGGCAGGTGAAAGGCAACCATACATTGATGTTTCTCTCCCTCTCTGCCTCTCTCCCTTTCTCTCTTTCTAAAAATAATGAATAAAATCTTCTTAAAAAAATTGTAACACACCTATAGCCATCACATTGTAAATAGCACTTAAAATTGGGAAATATTTTTCAAACACTTGAAAACTGTGTTCTAATTCAGCAAAGAATTGCTCATAGAGTTGGCAAATGAATAAAGTTCCAAAATATGTTGTTTGGTTTCATTTTTGTCTTATTTGTTAATGTAAACAAAAATAACATTCAAAATTTATGTTGGAATTACACTTGAAGAGTGTTAAACATTAATCAGCAAACCACTGGTCCGAAGGTAAAATCTGTTTTAGTAAAAAGGGCCAGTTTTCCAATTTATACTCCCATTGGCGGTATGTATATGAAAGTATTAGTTGTCCCTGGTGTAAATTAATATTTTGCTGTTAAGTCCTTTTATTTTCCTTTAATTTTAGTCATTTCTGTTTCATCTGTAGTGGTATTACATTTTTTTTGTTTGCATTTCTCTAATGACTAATGATGTTGATCACCTTGATGAATGTTTGTTAGCCATTTGGGTATTCCCTTGGGGGAGCGTCCATTTTTTATATCTTTGGGACATTTTCTTAGTGAGTTGCCTGTGTTTTTCTTATTGCTTTGTAGGTATTTCTTATATATTATTTGTTAGATAAACATCTTTTATCTGATGTCATATCTTCTACACATCTTTGTCAAATATACATCTGTCCATTTGTATTTTGACTTTCCTTCACTTAATGGTATCTTTTAGATCTTAATTTTAGTGTAGTCCCATTTTTTGATCTTTCTCTTTATGGTTTTGCTAGACCATTAAAAATCATTGCCTTCCCCAAGGTCATGAAGATAGCCTCCTATGTTAGGTTCCAAATAGCTTTATTACTCTTTCATATTTAAATCTATGATGTTTCTGGAATCAATGTTTGTATATTGAGATGTGTGAGATAAGAGTCAAAATTAAATTTTTCTACATAGGTATCCAAATGCCATCTGATTTTTCCATACGGATATCCACATACCACTTTTTCGAGAAGAGCTATCTTGCCCTATTGCAGTGTAAAGTGACAGTTGTCATAAATCAAACTCTATATGTATGTGTCTCTCTCTGGACTCCCTATCCTACTTCATGTATCAAGACCACAATGTTTGAAATAAGTTTTGATATAAGGCTCTATAAGTCCTCTAACTTTATTTATCTTTAAGATTATCTTGGTTATTCTTGGCTTTTTGAGTTTTCAGAAAAATTTAGAATCAGTTATTTCTCAACTTGAGGGAGGGAGTAAAAGGTAGGGGATGTCATACAACATAATTTATTGGTTGATTTTCTCTAATTTTCTTCTCTGACATTGCAAATAACCAACAACACAATACAGCATCATAGGAATTAATCACAAAGTGAATCACAAATCCTGAAAAATACGCCTTGATAGAACAGATCTTGGGAAATTGCTCGACTCATATATGTATCCATTGATAATGAGATTCAGACAAAGTAAGATAAGTTTACAATCAAAGAAGAGAGAGTTAATGATGACGCAGTATGGTTTCTATAGGGAAATATCAAAAGTGACCCCATGAAATATCAATAGGGTCCTAGAAATTTTAAGCAAAATAATCCTCTTTATGATCATATTACACAAACAGACATAAGATACAAATTGTATAGTCAAACCATCCTAGATTTTTGTCAGAAAAACAATGTTCCAGACACCTATAATAAATACTTTTTAAAATTCTTTGTTCATTTGAAGAGTTGACACACAGAAGCAATAAAAACCAAAATTTTGTTAAATATAAGGGAATATAACCTTATATTTATTATTTATTGTTCAATATTAAATGTTAAGAAAAAATTTTCACTATTTACTATAACATTTCAGTCTTCCTTTTAAGTTGATTCCTTGTGATTGATGTTTTCCCATTCGAGTTGCTGTTTCCCACAGCTTCTCCCATTTGGCTGAATGATCAAAAAATATGGTTTTTAAAGTATTTGTTTCCCTCCTTCCTCTGAGTGACTGTTCCCTTTGAGCTTAGACTACAATGGTTTCTTGGAGTATTCCAGCTCACACAAAATCTCTGTATTTTCAGTTGCATTAATTTCAGTTAAATTTGATTATGATTTATTGGATTGTTTTAAAGCAGACAGACCAGTGTTTAGGCATCTTATTTATGGTGATACATTTTAAACTGATTGTATGACCTCTGGGAAAGTTGTGGAACCAATCTGAGGCTCATAACTACCAACTATTCAGGACAGCTGTTTAATATTCGGTGCTGGAGTCTATGTGATGTGTGGCATACCACAGGCCATTAGTGCTAGCAGAGGTTGACTGTGTTTTCCTGATTATTGATGAGGGTGATGCATGCATGACAACAGCCAAACTTCTCAAGAAGCTTTGGCAAACTCAGGTCTTGTAACCACAAGTGCTATTAAACACAAGAAGAAAAACTGGAGCCTCTCCAAGTAACCGACAGCACCATGCAGCATAGTAGAAATCACAACTTGTTCAAAGAATGCCCTGACAAAATGATCTCAGGGGAACTGCTCAAAGAATATGCACATCTATTCATAACATTTGTTGCATCAGACTAAAATATGCTATATGTATTTGGTGGTAGAAGGAGCATGTGAATTGGATCCTAAGTATGTATGTGAATGGCACTCTGAAAAAAGTTGCTGGTACTCTTCTCCAGGACTTAGTCTTACTTCCAGCTGTCCCCAACCTACAGAGTGGTTGCTCCTTCAATTGACTTTCCCAGAGCTTGATAGTCCCTGGTTTAATAATAGCCTAAGTTTTAAACTAAGAGAACAAACAGAATATAAAGAGCTAAAAGCAACCATAAGTCTTTCTGGAGCAGCAAACTTGATATCAGTGTTTCTCAGGCCATCTTTAATCGTTTATTTTTTTAAATTGAGATAAAATTTACATAATATATTTGAACATTTGAAGGTATACAAATCAATAATTTTAGTATATTCATGTTGGACAATCATCATGACTCTCTAATTGCATAGTATTTTCATTATCCCCCAAAGAAATCCCTGTTTTTAAAGTGCACATAATTCTGGAGGTGCAACACATAAAATCCAGCACTGTTTCTACATTTTCAAATTTTTAAGTTCTAAAAACAATAAAATATTTAACACAGTAAGCAAAAGGGGCCCATGAAACAGAGAGGCAGAAAATTTAAACAAGCATCAAGAATGCATTATTTGGGGGTGGATCTGATGGCCTGCATACAAGAGAGCCTCCAATGATTCCTGCCTCCTGCAGTCCGACCCCGTGTGATCCTTCCCCTGCCAGGTCAGAATTTATCTGAGCGCCCAGTAGAGTACAGCAGAAGTGATGCTATTATCACTTCTGAGGTTAGGTTGTAATTGTAAAAAACAGTGTGGTTTTGCTTTGCTGTCTCTCTCAGATCTCTTGCTTAGGGGGAAGGCAAATGCCATGTCATGAAGATGCTCAAGTCGCCTGTAGGGTAGCTCATATGTCAAGGAACTAAATCCCCCTGATAAGAGCTGTAAGAGGCATCCAGCGTGGAAGCAGATCACCTGGCCCCAGTCAAGCCTTCAGATGGGATGGCAGCCCTGACCAACACTTGATTGGAGCCTTCTAAGGAACCCAGAAACAGAGCCATCCAGCTACATTGCTCCTGATTCCTGAACCTTAGAAACTGCGTGTGATGTTACAGGTTTATGGCCTCACGCTGCGAACTTTTGAGGTAACTTGTCACAGAGTAATAGATAATGGTTATAGTAAGATTAGGGCAATAATTCAGCAAAGATACCAGCACAAGAAGAGGAAGTACCCGTGCACTAGAGCAAAGCACCTGATGCTCACAGGCGTGCAATGAACGCATAAACTCTAACTGGCACCGAGTGTGAGCACATCAGCTACAACTTTCTTTACGTTGAGGCCCTCAGTCTCCATAGAGATGGTGCTAAGATGGTTGAGATAAGTAGCTAAAAGAAGGAGCTTCCGACTTTTCGGTTTGTTTTCAATAGATTTTTCTGAAAGAAGTAAAACAAAAACAAAGCCTTGTAAATTCAATGCAAGTAAAGTAACATACCAATGAAAAATAAGAATAGGTCCAAGAAGAGAGATTCTGAAACTGTTCAATCATGTAGAAAGTAATACCTTCATCACCCCTTACTTTTCTAGAAAAAGACAGGTTTTTCCTTCTCATCTTAAAAAGTTACTGAGACCCTCTATCCTTTGCATGGCTTAAACCACTCTACACCATTTTCTCTTGGCATGATAACATGTTTGTATAATTCAAAACTTCAGTCAGTTGAGATCTTGTTGAAGCTTGTTATATTTGCTAACTCCTAGTAAAGTAAGTGCATTTTTAGAGTTTGGGTCATACGCTTAATCCACAATTGTGTGATACCATCAATTTCTTTCACCTTGTCAACAAGTGACTGGAGGTGGGTTAATTTTCTTTCAGCAGGAATGTGACCAAAAAAATGCATTTAATGAATGTTGGTCCTGGTTTTCTTAGATGTGCAGTAGCTCTTAGATGGCAATTCTGGGAATAAGCCAGGTGCAGTTCAATCAGCATGTGGGAGCCAGGGAAATGCATCCCCTGTTTCCTCAACTAAAAGTACAACCCAGGTGCATTTTGATAATTGGACATGAAGGCCATCTTGGGCCACATGCTCTGAGCTCTGTAAGCCTCAGTTTGCTCTTCTGTAAAATAAGGTTCACAATGCTGGCTCAGCAGACCTACTGTGAGGAATAAAGCTCTAGCTGGCACGTAGTGAGCCCTCAAAACAATGGTAACTGCTATTATTGTTAATATAACTGTTAGGGAAAATGAGAGTTGCGTAGGAGTAGTAAACATTGAACTAGAATATGACGAAGTCTCTTTTAAAGGTTGTACTAGCCAACTGCTCTCAGGACATAGAGGACTGAGGAAGGGTGGGACAGGCTTCACAGGGGACATGTGACCTGCCTGCAGCTTGGATGAAGGGTGGTCAAATATATGGTAACAAAAGGAAGCCGGGCTTCGGGTGGTGAGAGCACAATAGAGAACACAGATGTCTCATTGTAATGTTGAAATTTATACATGTTATTAACCCATAAATTTAATTTAAAAAAGAGAACAATATTATAGGAAAGGAGAAGGGGAAGGAGAAGAATGAATGGGATATAAATAGTCAAAAGTGAATAAGGAGAACATTTTTGCAAATAAAACATAAAACATGTGGGGATTCTAAGCAAAATCAACAAACAAAGCCTCCAGCATTCCAGCTGTGCAGATACACGGGATACTGTGAGAGGGTGCTGTGTGCAGTCTGAAGAGGGAAGTTCAGGCCAGATCGTGGAAGCTTCCAGATGGTTTAGGACTTTGAAGTCAGTGATAAGACAGCATTTAATTTTTGAAGATATCAAAGTACTAAATAGTATCCCATATGCTTAAAATGCCCCCTCTGGTGACTCTGGAGGCTGTTTGCTATGGATTAGCGTTGTTGCATGGGGGTCACGGAATGAGTTTCCTAGAGGTGGGAGTGGGGAGGCATGGGTACTCTGAGGGCCGCTGATGAAAAGGAACCCGGGAACCCAACGAGTATGTTGGGGCAAACAGCACTGTGCCAATGGCCCTATGGAATCCAGCTTGAAGCAGCTTAGTTACCACCACCCTACACTTCAAATCATCGAGATAAGATTTTTCCCCTTTAGGAGAAATCAGCTTCCTGAACATGACCGAGAAAAGGTAAAGAAGAACAGAGTCTTCTTTTATGGGTCCATAAGAGAAGTTCTTTATGGGTCCAGGTAAGTGTTTCAGCCACATTAAAAAAAAAAAAAAAAAATTGAGATGAAACATTTCTTTCAGGAAGCTGTGTTTTGGACCAAATGGGCACACCCATTTTCCACTTAAATCTTCGAATTTGGTGGTACCAAACTATGTTGGATTTACAATGATCTTTATTTTTTGTATTTTATCTAGACGTTTTATTTCCAATTTGCTATCACAGGATCACTAAGTTTAAAAGATGCCTTGGTCTTATGTATATGAAGAATCTAAAATATTCAAACTCACAGAAACAAGGAGTAGAATGGTGGTTGCCAGGCACCAGCAGGGAGAGGGAAAGGGGGGAGTATTATAATCCAAAGGTACAAAGTTTTGATTATACAAATGCATTAATCTTAGAGATGTCCTGTCCAGCATAGAGACCATAGTTACCAATGCTGTATTGGATAGTTAAAATTTGCTAAGAGGGTAGATATTATATTTAATGTTCTTACAACACACACAAAATAATAGAGGGTGGGAGGAAACTTCTGGAGGTGATGAGTATGTTTATGGTTACAGAGTGTGGATAAGGTTCGGGTGTGTACTTATCTCCCATGTCATCAAGTTGTCCACATAAATATGTGCAGTGTTTGCATGGCAATACCTCCAAAAGTGGTTTTTAAAATGCTTTGGTTTTATATTATTGTTTTCTTAACAACAGCACATTCCAAAACCTATTTATTTACTCAAAGAGATGACTAAATAAAGTTGCAAAAGCCTATGCATTCCAGTTGAGTCTCAGGTTAGAACTGTGCTTATTTTTTAAGAAAGTTCTAGGATTCAGCACAGTGAATGCTTTTTTCTCACGCAGAAAGTGGGTAAGCAATTCCGTGAGCAAAACCAGAAATGAGTCATGCCGCAATAACTTTCTATTTCTTGAAAAATGCAGAGTGTTGACCATAAAGTTACCATATTGTTATCCTTTTTGGTGCAAAAAGATCCTGTTGTTGTTGACGTCCCAATAGCTCAGGATGCAGCTGAAATAATCTTTGTATGACAAGCAATTTTCCCCCATTTTCTGCCAGGCCTTTTGTAGCATCTGGCAGAAGTAACTAAATAGCAGGTGTACTCACCATTGTCTATTTTTGAGAGAATCATGTTTTGAGCATTTTGATCTTTCTTCTCATCCTAATCTAATGGATGGAAAGGATGAGAAAACTTTTGAAACAAGGTTATTGTCATCAAGGTTTATATAACTGGGACTTCATAAACAAAATGATTAATTCTCCCCCACCCCCTCAATTGAGAATATCTATTTTTTATGCTTTTTTTTTTTTTTTTAAGATTTTAAATTTATTATTTCCAGAGAGAGGGGAAGGATGAGAGGCAGGGAGGGAGAGAAACATCAACATATGGTTGCCTTTTACCTGCCTTCCAGCTAAGGACATGGCTGGAGACCTGGCTTGCAACCTGGTTATGTGCCCTGACTGGGGAATCAAACCAGCAACCTTTGGGTTCACAGGCCAGCACCTTATCCACTGAGATACCAGCCAGGGCCTATGCTTGTTTTCATTGTATTTTTCTATTACTATTACCATTTAGTTCCCTTATACCCACCCCCACCATCACCACATTGTTGTCTGTGTCCATGAGCCCTTTTTCCTTTTTGTTCAATCCCGTCACTCCCTAACCTCTCCACCCTTAGCTGTCGGCCTGCTTTCTCTCTCTCTGAGTCTGCCTTTAGTTTCTTTGTTAGTTCAGTTTATTCATCATATTCCATGTATGAGTGAAATCATATGGTCTTTGTCCTTTTCTGACTGGCTTATGTCACTTAGCATAATAATCTCCAGGTCCATCATGCTGTTCAAAGGGTAACATTTTCTTCTACATTATGGCCGAGCAGATCCATGTGTCAGTGTCCCATAGTTGTCTTATCCATTCATCTGCTGATGGTCACTTGCGCTGCTTCCATATCTTGGCAATTATAATCAGGGTGTTTTATATTCTTTCAAATGAATGTCTTGGGTTCCTTCGGATATATTCCCAGAAGAATAGTATTGGAAAAATTGGACAGATACATGCAGAAAAAAGAAAGTGTATCACTTTCTTACACTAGAGTAAATTGACAATGCATTAAAGACTTACATGTTAGACCTGAAGCCATAAAAATTGTAGAAGAAAACATAGGCAGCAACATCTTGGACAGTGATTGTAACAATCAGCTATATCTCTGCAGGCAAGGGAAACAAAAAAATAAAATAAAATAAACAAATGGGGCTACATCAAACTGAAAAGGTTTTTCATAGCAAAGGAAAATATCAACAAAATAAAAAGACAACCCAGGGAAGGGTAGATCATATTCATCAGTATATCTGATAAGGGATTAATATCCAAAATTGATAAAGAACTTACCAAACATTCAAACAAACCAATTAAAAAATGGGCAAAGGATCTGAATAGACACTTCTCCAAAGAGGACTTACAAATGGCCAATAGACATATGAAAAGATGCTCAACATCACTAATCGTCAGAGATGTGCAAATTAAAACCACAGTGAGATCATCTCATACCTGTCAGAAAGGGTATCATCAATAAATCAACAAACAAGCACTGGTGAGGATATGGAGAAAGGGGAACTTTTGTGCAATGTTGTTGGAAATGCAGATTGGTGCAGCCATTGTGGAAAGCAGTATGGAGATACCTCAAAAAATTAAAAATGAATCTACCTTTTGACAAAATGATTAATTCATCAGAACAGCTCTTCCTTGTTTAAGCCAGGAAATAAAGAAGTATGAGACTTATGAGTTGATAGGTAGTTTATAAATTTTCACTTTAAAAGATTTTTAGGACCCTGGCTGGTGGCTTAGTGGATAGGTGCTGGCCTGCGAACCCAAAGGTTGCTGGTTTGATTCCCAGCCAGGGCACATACCAGGTTGCAAGCCAGGTCTCCAGCCAGGTCTGTAGCTGGAGGCAGGTGAAAGGCAACCATTTCTTCCTCCTTCACAGCCCTTCTCTATGAAGATAATAAATAAATAAAATCTTTTTAAAAATCAAAAAAAGATTTTTAGTTATTTTTCTTTTTATTTAAAAAATTACCTCTAGTTTACAAAGATAAAAATGAGTCTCTGAGAAGTTGTCTGGCTTCTTCCCATACAGATGTGATGGTAGTTCGAACGAAAGACATAGGTCTTATGACTCCTTAACCTAAATTTGTTGTCTATAAAAGCATGACTCACAAATGACACTTGACGTGCTATTTTTTTTTTTTTATCAAGAAAGTGTTTTCTTTTTTAATAAATTAATCAAGGAGATTTTTAGATTCCTATTAATTTGCTGTGATTTTCCCCAAGTAGCTACTCCAGATGGCCAGTTAGAGACCGGAACACAAGGTATTAGATGTGTTTTGGATGTAATGCCATCTCTAATAATACTTTCTTCTAGATAACGTGGCCAACCTTCTTCTTCCTCATACCATCTCATTAATCAAGAAGGGATCTGCTAGTAGGAGAAATCCTGTATTCCCTTCAGAATTAGGACTCTTTGGAGGTACACTTCAGCACCTGCAGAGCCTGGGCAGAAGAAACACAGCTCACACTAGGAAGCCATTTGGCCTTGTTAGTTCATAAAACATATGCATCTAATCAGTTTCATTTAAAATTGAGCACAAAGTAGGTTCCAGGCGCATTTAAAGGTATTGGTTTTGGCATGGTAGTCTCACAAGCCGAATCACTGGTGCTTGCTGATCTGGTTCCAGGGAGCACAGAAGTAACATTTAGGCCCAGACATTTTCCTCCCATGTTTTGCTTTGTGTTCCCCTCCCTCCACCTTCAACCCCCCACCCCCATCCCCAGTTTGGTCCAAGTCTTAAGAATTCAAAGGCACGCAGGAATCTGTTTAACCAGTAAGTCTCTATTTGGTTATTGCATTGAGGTCTGTCCCTGCTGTCACCCGCTGGAAGTCAGGGAAATGAAATGGCTGATTACCTTACCCACCATGGATAGAGTTGCAGAAAGTGTCCCATACGTTGTATTATTTTTCATGAAATTCAATACTCTTAACGTTATGCCCTTTAAAAAATGGAGATTATTTATTGCGTATGAGCCACAGAGCGGCAAATGGAACTCACTGATCTCCCTGGACTCCCATCCTGGCCTTGAGGGGTGCACCGCCCCTGTGGACAGAGGAAGCCTGTGACAGAGGAAGTGTTAGTAACCACTCCTGGGACGTGACTTGGCTGAGTCTGGGCCATGTCTTCAGTCCCCTGGTGTGTGTCTTAGTGGAGTTCGTAGGGACGGAACTGGGTCTAAAAGCACCATGTGAACAAGCCACGTCTCTGCACTGCAGCAGATCTGGCCTGTGACCAGGGATAAAGTCTTCTACAGGCTGTCCCCTCTCGCCATCCTGTGGGGGATAAAACAAAACAAATCTCTAATGCAGTTTAAACTTAATCCAACCTAAGCAATAAAACAATCCTTCATGGATTCCAAAGCAAAGTCCCACTTGGATAAGAACGTTCTGCCTCTCAGCTCACCCCCCTCTCTGCCTTCTCCCTAAGATGGTGCCGTTGGTGTGGAAGATGGTCAGAGTGGCCACTCAATGTCCTGAACGTGAGGGAGGAAGCGGGACTCCAGTCTTGAGTTGATTCTAACGTACAGACCTGGCAGCCCCTGCTGTTTTCTCCAGCGATGCTGCTCCATCGGCTGCTTCCAAACCTGCCGCTCGGGCCACACTCACCCAGGGTCACAAGCGCCTCACCTCCCACTGCCTGCTGATGCCAGGTCTGTTCCACCCTCCACGTGGTGGCCCGGCCAGGAGTCTCCCCTCGCCTTGGCTGCAGTCACTTCCCCTTCGAGCAGCCCCAGGGCAGGGCCACTGGCCCTAAACACAGCGTCCTCCTCTCACAGGAATGGAGCAGAGCCTGGGAAGCTGCCGTGGAGCCATTTGTGTTCCTGACAATGCTGCACCTCCAAGTGTACTCAGATGGACTTTCCCATCTGCGAGGTGGTTACTTGGAAGGCATTCTCCTCCCTGAGATGCAGATAAGAGATGGAGCTAGCCCAGGTCCTCAACTTACATGACACATTTCACAGAGAAGAATCAGGGCCCATCTCTGGCTCATAACCTCCTCTCTCTCTCTTTCTTATCCCCAGTGTCCTTCATAGAATCATCTCAGGGCTGGATAAGGGCAGGCTGGCCCCTTGTTTACAACTTTAAGTGAAAGAAAATGAGATAGGAGCTTAGCTCCTCCTTTGTTGCAGTAAAGGCCTCCCTGTCATTTTGTTGGTGGTGGTCTTGTTTTGTGTTCCTTTTATAGAAATCGTCATCTCCCTCCCTCACACTATTGTGTACCTGAGCGGCCTAGGACCAAGGGCATGTATTAGGAATGTCAGAAGTAAACAGAGAAGAGAACATTATAATTGTCCAATCATTTTCCCCACTACAATTATGCTATCCCAGACCTTCACAGAAATTTAACAGAATAGGTATAACTTTCAATGCTGTTCTCTAGATGAAGAAACTAAGTTTCACCTCAGCATTGCAAACTGGCTCCAGAGCCCAGCCACCACTGCACCTGGAGATGGTGGGTGACCAACAGTTCAGGTACATACTGGGCCATTCAATAGAAGAAAAGATCCAGTATATCTGATTGCTTGCTCGATAATACGAACAGAATCAACAGCTGACTTCATTAAGATGGAGCAGGATTTGAGGCACATTCTCTGAATTCTTGATGTCATCTGGTAAGCGCAGCAATCATTCCATAATCTTATGGAGAAAGAGAGAGAGCAGATTCTGCTATTTTGGCTTCTGTATTTTGAGCTGTCCGCTTTTACTTGGGTGAATGTCATTTGAATACTGAGAACTTAAAGCTTAATGGGTCATTGTTTTGATAGTTCAACAGTTCAAACCTGCTCCATTTAAGCTTATCCACACATTGCTGTGTTTTCAGTTGCGGACTTTCCTCAATGTGAATTTTATTTTCCTCTTGTGCTCACTGATTTTAGATAGAATGGTTACAAATGACCAAAGTCTGCTAGAAGAAGGAGCTCCCACCCCTGGGCAGGGCAAGAAGGAAGTCTGTGCAGGAGGGTGGCAGTGAAGGAAGTCAGAGCTGCAGGAGCTTGCGGAGGGGGCCTGGGGAGGCAGGGCTCAGCCAGACCTTTGGGTGCTGGAGCCCTGATGGGTGCGTGCGGGTCATGACAGCAGTCGGAGATTGTTCACCTGCAGGGGACTTGATTAAAAAAGTAGATCTGTCAAGGGTAATGGGAGATGTCTCTCACTGTTAGAAAGGGGGAGAACCTACACCAACTCAGTAGTGGTGGATTAGAATAGGCAGTGTCAGTGTGAACAAAGGCTTTTTCAATATATGGAGAAGTAAGTAAAGAATATAACTAGATTAGCTCCGGCTGGTGTGGCTCAGCGGATGGAGTGCTGGCTTGCGAACTGAGGGGTCTCCAGTTTGATTCCCAGTCAGAGCACATGCCTGGGTTGAGGGCCAGGTCCCTGGATGGGCTCCTGTGAAAAGCAACCAGGAGCACATCAATGATGTTTCTCTCCCTCTTTTTCTCCCTCTCTCTAAAAGTAAATCAATAAAATCTTAAATATATATAATACAAAGAACTTTCCTATACCTTTTAACCTCACCTGGATTCAACATCCATTAACAGTTCCTGATACTTGGTTTTTCACCTTTTTGTATTTTTTTATGAATTATCTGGTGGTAAGCTGCAGATGTCATACCTCTTTCTCCTTAAACATTTCTGCCTGTTTCCTATGAACAAGAATTTTCTTTTACCAACTGCAGTACAATGATCAAATTCAGGAAATGTAGCACTGATGCAATATATATTGTCCATATTTTATTTTTGTTAATTATCCCAATAATTTCCTTTATTTCCTTGGGCTGAATCCAATCCCAGTTAATATGTCACATTTCATTGTCATGTCCCTATAACCTGGAATAGTTCTCCTGATTTTCTTTGCCTCCACTTGTGCATAATGTTTTCTCTGGTTTATTTTTCTTTTCTCCACATGTTATAGATATTACTTCTTTTCCTGCCTCCTTGAGTTCTACCAAATACCAGAAACATTTGTGTTCATGCACTCATTGTTCACAACATAATAAGCTTATTTTAATTTTTTGTTTATTTTTTTACACTGGTGAATCATATTACTTTAGCTTTTTGTGGATCAATACTGGAGAATTTCAATAATTTAGAATTACATAAGAACCACAAAGGGATTCATTGAAAAGAACTAAATGCACAGTTGGAATGAACTATTTATCACTGAGGAAACAACTAAGAATAACTCTATACAGCAAAACACAAATTGAGGACTTATAAACCATCACACCCACAGTGTGAATTTGGCATTAATTACCCATTATAGCTTTCTAAAGCCTCTATAAAGCTCTAGCACAGAGGAATGGGTACCGTTCCTGTTTCGTGAGGCTCTTGCTTTATTGCGCTGGCGTGATGTTGAGCTTTCATGCTGGTTCTTTCCCTAATCATAGCTCACTCTTGCATTATACGGAGACTGTGAGTACATGAAATGAGAAGGTAGCACACTGATTGTAGGAGAAAGATGAAACTACCCAAGAACAAAGGGGTTATTAAGTTAAATTTCAGGGGAAGGGGTGGGATGGGATACAAAGTAGAAGGATTATGCTAAATATAGAAATAGACTTACATGAGACATAAAGGAATATAATGTGCTAATCATTACATAACAAAATATTTACCTCATTCAGCATGCTATAACCTCACAGTTCTCACAGTGACAGTATTTTCACCCCTGCCAACATGGGTAACCCTTGACTTATAAACTCTGAACATGGCAATGTACAATTGAATACTATTTAGAATATACATCCAGTCCAAAGGCTATTGCCCTAATCATATGCATATTTCTGATAGTTTTTGAAATAAATTACATTTTGTTGAAGGTAAGCAATATAAATATACATATCCTTCCATTAAAACAAACCACCCTTTCCCCAAATGGAAAGGTTGTTCATAAATGTTTAAGTTAGCACTTATTGAATTAATATGGCTTATGAATTTTAAAAGCACTCTCCTAAGAATAGCAGTATTTTGTTTTCACCTGATTCAGATGCAAAATAGAAGACAACAGAGAGCTGGTCCTGCTTTGCTTTAACTTCCAGTCCATGCTGCCATCTGCTGTTCCCTGAGAGCCTCCGCCTTTTAGGTAAATCTGGTATTTTCTGCTGCCCTCTGGTCATTGCAGGAAGAAGTGTCTTCTCCCTGCGACCTCTTCCTGTCTGACTGCAGATGCCTCTTCCTCATCCCTGACTCCCCACTTCCCGCTGCTGTTCACAGTGCCTGACATATACAATGCCCCACATACCAATCTCTATCAGTCAAATGAATAAATTACACAACATTACCCAGACCAGAAAATGTGAGGCCATTTTTATTTCTCTCCCTTCCCCTTTACCTATTGCCACCTCTGACTTCAAATATTTATAGCTTTATGACTGACTGGACTAGATCTCACTTAAATGTCTCTTCTTCCAATTGAAATCTCCCTCCTCTCCTTTCTGCAAAATCTCACTTTTTTTTTTTTGGAATGTTGGTAGCCCCTGCTTTCTATACCAGAGACATATAAATCAGGTAGTCAAGTGGAAAGGCTTCAGAGTCAGTAAGTATACGTATGGATTTCAACTCTGTCTCTTACCAACTGGGCGAATGGAAGCCCATTAACCTCCTTTAGCCTCAGTTTCTTCATCTGTAAAATGGGAGTAATAATTTCTTGTTCCAGGTATATATGTACGGTATATGGTTTTGAAGTGTGGGACAGCAAGAGTACTATTTTTATTTATTTTTATTTTTTATTTTACTGTTGCTCTTTTACAGTTGTCCCAATTTTTTTCCCCATTGCTCTCTACTGCCCTTCCCCCTACCCGTCCCCCCACACCCCCTACCTTCCAGAATGCTCATTTTAGATTGCTTTCATTTGAGTCATTGGTCAAGACAGAATACTTCTTGAGGAGAGAATTGCTCTTTTGTTTAGAAAATATCTTGATGTGACTTTGGGTTCAAAAGGCAAAGCTGCTTTTCTTTTTCCCTCCCCCATCAGCCCAGGTCATAAAAAAGGGTTGAATTCAAAGAGAACTGATTTTATCTTCTTGGTAAACTCTTTGGAATTCAGAAATCTATAGTTCAGGGAAAAGGGGCATAATGTTGGGGAGCCTAAAATTCAAAAAGAAAGAGGAGTAAGTGGAAGAGATCTTTGGAGAGAAGAAAGTGTTAGATGTGAGTAGTCGCCCTGCCCTTCGGTTGTTTTCTATTCTGTTCTGTATTTAACACCCTTTCCTCTCTCTGCCTTTCAGGAAAATTCATGGCCGCAATGCATGTGTGGGAGTGATGTTTCACTGAAGGGAGAAGGGAAGCGTTTCATGGTGGGAATAAAGGGAGCAGAAAGAGCCTCAGCCATGGGCAGCTTGGGGAGAGGGGCAGCTGGAAATCAGCCAGGGGGAAAGAATCTTGGGAGAGAAAACAGGACATAGCACCCACCGCCCACCCTCGCCCTTTGTATGTACGCACTCAGAAAGCGGCCAAAATGTTACAGAATGTGTCGGTCTCTGCCCATTATGAGGGATGGGGGCTCCTAGCAAAACAAACAAACAAATAAACAGAGAGGATCAAAGAGTTGGCATCACTGGCATGCTGTTATCATGGCCATTTACGCAGGAGTGCATCCAGTATGTATGGGTTCCATACTCTCTCTCAAAGTGTTAAAATGCATTTCTGACCGCCTCCTATGCACGCTGGCATTCTGTCTTCCCACGTGTTTCCTTCTAATGCAGTGTTAGCTCTGTGGGACCAGGAGCCACAGCTGGGTAATCTTTACACACCCCAAAGCCCCCAGTCTGATATTTTGTACAGGTGAAATCTCTTTTGCTCGAGCTGTTCTGCTCCGTGGGGCTAACTCTTCATTTGCGCATTCCATTGGTGAACAGGGACAGCTGTTTACATGTGTGTGTTACAGGGGAGGGATATGTCTACAGGTTTATAAAGTGAGGTCCTTTTCAGATTGTCTAGTCAGCACTAAGAAGACAGACTACCTATAAAAATGGAGGCGCGTTCTACCATATCATCCATGGATCTTATTAGTTGTAAAACCGCCTGTAAAAATTGGGGTGCCTTCTGCCATATCATCCACTGCTTTTAGGAGTTTCCAATCCAGTTACCCAAACCCAGCCTCTTTTCTTTTTCTTCTTATCCCTCAGCCTCTCATTTCTAGCCTGTTCTCCCTGGTGGTTGTCCCTTCCTCCAACTCCACAGCCATCACCCACCACCACCGCCGCCAACTCCAGCTGCAACTGAAAGCTGCTTCTCCAGGTCTCAGCTCTCAATCCTGCTGCCCTGATGCAAACCCTGCCCTACTCCCAACCAGAATGTCCACTGAACACCCACGTGCGTCCAAGAGGGGGCCAGCGACCTGGTTTTGTTCGCTGCTTTACCCCAAAGCCCAGAGGAGTGCTTGGTAAAGAGGAGGAGGAGGAGTTCAGTAAGTATGTGTTAAATAAAATACAGAAAGAAGTCATTGTTTAACCACTACTCACACTGAGGTACCATATGGTATAAATACACAGGAGATTAAGAGCTTCAAAGTAAAAAGAAGAACAGCAGCCATATGCAGCTTAAAAGTTTGGTTGCACAATTTTTGCGTCTTTAAAAAGCTTTCCAATATGTGATAACGTTTCCAATATAAAACAAAGTAATAAACAATAAGCTAGGAAAATGGAAATCTTCAGACATCAAGAGTAATAACAGCAAAGAAAGACTGTTGTAAAATTTAGGCATGGCTTTAAAAAAAAAATTATATCCTCCACTTCAGTTTCCAATTAAAAACAAAAGTCCAAAAGAAAACAACAACAACAAAAATGGTTTTTAATAGAACTCTCCTACCACATCTATGGACCTGAAGTAGGGGGAAAAAAATAAGCAGAGGGCCTTTTCAGAAATTTGATTTTGTTTCAAGTTCTCTAGCCTCCATTTCTAAACAAATAAGCAAAGCTTTTGAATAAAATAAGCCACAAAAATAGCATCCCAAAGCCCCAAGGCGAAATTTTGCTAAAGACTTTTTAAAAAACCTACCAAGCTCAGTTTCCAATTAAAACAAACAATAAGACCATACAAATAAGCCAGCTTTTTCCCCTAAAGAACCTCCCCTTTTATTTCCTTAAACTTCTCCTCTAAATTTTTCTTTTAAAACTTTTTTTCAATGAAAAAAAGAAACTGGCCTTCTTTTAAAAAATAAAAACTTGTCTTCTCCTTGGTTGGATGCCCAATTATTGACATGGTGTTTCTGTCGTGGACTATGACCAGAAGGGACATGTTAAAGATCCACCCTCAAATACTACATAGGGCACCTAGCACCTTCAAAGCACCTCGGTCACTGCAGTGACAACTTGGAACTTTAAAGATACTTTAATGAGGTCTCCAATTTATAAAGAGCCTCATCTTTATCAACAGAGAGGTCTATTCTTTTGGAAGCCACCCAGGAGGACTGAGAAGTTAACTGCCTTCAGCTTCATTCGAAGGAAATTAAGGAGTAAACATTGTAAGAATTTTTTATATTCTTACAATGACCAATGTGACAAGAAACAGGAGCCTCACAAGGAAATAACTATCACAGCATCTTATATTATAGGTCCTGTACAGAAAGTTTACAGCACTGCCATGTGGAAGCCTGGGTACCCCGAAAAAACAGGCTCTGGGCCCTTTGACTCCATTTCAGGTTCCTTTTGATTTAAGTGTAAGGCATCAACGTATTTGCAGCATAGGAACCGTCTCTTGCATGTGTTCAAAGTCATACACAGCTTATTTCTCCATGGGGTCACGCTCTATGGGGGCCTACGAGGCCCACCACTGTGGGGAATTCATTTCCACCACGCAAAAGCTACCACATGTGGGTCTCTGACGGCACACACGTTTAACATTATAATTCCATTTTCTTTGATTTCTAAATTTCTGGGCCTTGTCCCGAGTCAAATAATTCTCAGAATCACAAATGGCTTTGCCACAGGTGCATTTTTTGAGCTGATGATTTTCAGTCAAAGAAAAAAGCATATGCATCCACATTTTGTCTTTGTCCTTAAACAGCACAGTAGCATCCATATGGTAATTAATACCCCCAAGCTTCTTGGCATTTTCATCACGATGCAATAATGTGCAGAGTTCTAGAGTGCCATTCACCAACTAGCAATCAAACTTCCTACTGTCCCCGGTACACCTTTATGGTCACCCTAATGGTTCTCTAATAGTACACATCTATGAGAGATAGAGAGAAAATGGATTTATTTTAAGAAGTTGTCTCACATGATTGTGGGGGCCAGCAAATCCAACCTGTAAGGCAGGCTAGCAGACTTGAGATTGAGGCAAGATATGATGTTGGCATCTTGAGTCCAGTTCTGCAGGGCAGCAGAGCGATGCTCCGTTAGATTTTCCAGAGTGAGTCTCTTAGGAGAATTTCTTCCATTTTGGGGAATCTCAGTCTCTGCTCTAAAATCCTTCAACTGATTGAATGAGGCCCACCTACATTATGAATGTGAGTCTCTTTACTCAAGGTCTACTGATTTAAATGTTAATCACATCTAAAATGTAAAGCAACACCTATACTGGTGTTTGACAAAAAATAAAATTTGGCTGTAGCCTAGCCAAATTGACACACACAATTAACCATCACATACGCTTTCACAATAGGAGACTTTATAGTAAGCCATCAATTTGTTTTCCATTTGCAATGAGATTTAAGCATGTTGCTTTTGTTCTTAATTTTTGGTTTAAGTTTTTCTTTTTTCTTTAAGATTTTATTTATTATCTTTATAGAGAGGGGAAGGGAGGGAGAAAGAAAGGGAGAGAAACATCAGTGTATGGTTGCCTTTCACCTGCCTCCAGCTACAGACCTGGCTGGAACCTGGCTTGCAACCTGGTTATGTGCCCTGGCTGGGAATCAAACCAGCAACTTTTGTGTTCGTAGGCCGGCGCCTATGCACTGAGCCACCAGCCAGGGTGGTTTAAGTTTTTCTTTAAATATTAGAAACAGTATGGGAGGATTTAAACAAAACCATGTGTAAAAAGTGTTTTAAGCCTTTAAAAATTTTTCTGTGAGGGTTATGCTTATTGATTCTCCCTTTATCCTTCTTGAATAAAAACTTTATCTACTGTTGTGGCCTTTGTCACACCATGGGTATTTGAATTGTGGGCTGTTACTCAGGGTGAGTGCTTATGGGTTTGACTGGAGGAAAGGGACTCAGGTATGACTGTGGGAGACTAGGTTGAAGATTTGGGTGTTTGGGAGTTGAGTGGGAGGACAATTGTTCAGGAGTGGCTTGAAATTGGGAGTTAAGTTGGTAGACTTGGTGATTGGCTGGCATATAAAACTGAAGCAACTATTATGAGTTCTTACTACTTGTGCAGAAATCTGACAATCCTCCCACTAAAGCACCAAGGAATGTTAGCTAGAAGATCTTTCTTTCTTTTCTTTCTTTCTTTCTTTCTTTCTTTCTTTCTTTCTTCCTTCCTTCCTTCCTTCCTTTCTTTCCTTCTTTCTTTCTTCCTTCCTTCCTTCCTTCTTTTCTTTCTTTCTTCCTTTTTCTTTCTTTCTTTCTTTCTTTTTCTTTCTCTCTTTCTTTCTTTCTTTCTTTCTTTCTTTCTTTCTTTCTTTCTTTCTTCCTTCCTTCCTTCCTTCCTTCCTTCCTTCCTTCCTTCCTTCCTTCCTTCCTTTCTTTCTTTCTTTTAATGTAGATCCAATCAAGAAGTGATGATAGAACTGACCACAGTGACAAGCTTGAGTGGTGACACTCCTCCTGCCCAGGGATGGGTTGTTCCTCTCTGTAACCTAACAGGCTGCTTCACCTCAGTTCTTGGGGCGTCACTTTAAAAACCTGTGGAGACAGGAGAAGAAAGAAACCTTGCTTGGGTCTTTGCCAGGCAGGAAGTTAAAAACAAGAGACCTACATATAGTAAGAACTTTCAAAACACTCCTGAACGTAAGAACTAGAAATTAATCCATCCCAGCGGCATGTCCTTTCTGCCATTGGGTCTGGAACAGACATGCCAAGAGTATATGTTCTCCATTACTTAACAATCAACTGCCCGTTATCTTGCCTTTTATGCAGAAAACCAAAGCCAAGGACATTGTTATTTCTCTGGTACTGTTCCACACGCCTTCATGTGTACCTTTCACGAGAGTCAGCATGTCTTCCTCAGAGCCTGTGAAGCAGACCACTTTTCCCAGACTAGAAACTCGGAGATCAGAAGACACGAATGTCCAGTGTAGCAGCTCCCATTTCAGTACATGATAAACAGTGTTTTTTAAAATATTTATTTTTCAAATACAGTTGACATTCAGTATTGTTTTGTGTTAGTTTTGGGTATATAATATGGTATCTCAACTACCCACCAAGCACTATACTTTCTTGTCGTTATGACAATATTATTGACTATATTCCCTATGCTGTGATGTACATCTCTGTGACTATTCTGTAATGACCAACTTGTATTTCTAAATCCCTTCACCCTTTTCACCCTGTCCCCCCACCCCCCACACTTCTGGCAACCTCAGTTTGTTTTTTGTATCTATGAGTGTGGTACCATATGATTTCACTTACATGTGGAATCTAAAGAACAAAAGAAACCCATGAAACATGACAAATATCTATGTGTCTGGTTTGCTTGTATTCTAGTTCAGATGGTCTTTCTTGCTTTGTGTGTGTGTGGATGGTGAACTTACCCGTTATTAGAAATACACATTCTGCCGAGGTGATTTCTATTCATTATCCAATTTGATTTTTACAATAATTTTGCAAGGTAGATGCTATCAACTTATTTTAGAGACAGGAACACTTAAATTCAAAGAACAAGCTACTCAAAGCTACAGAGCAGTGGAGTGGGATTTAAATTTGGATCTAACTTTAAAGCACTTCGGGTTTTTAGTTTAGTTTAGTTTTGCTTTTACTGTGCACTATTGCCTCTCACATATCCTATGCAAAATATGAAACTCAGCTCACACCTTCCTGCACCTTCAACCGTGATGTACTCGAGCTGGCTCGTGGGACCCAATTTGGGCATCTTTTCCCAACCCCACACTCAGCGAGTTCATATCATTAACGTGAAATGAGTCACAGTGGAAGTATTTATACTGCAAAAAATTGGTAAATACTACAGATCTGCACTTTTCACAGAACCTTGTGTTAAACATTTACCAGCATAACAGTGTCTTCAAAATATAGTGATCTCTCTTTTTCATCATTACCATACATTTTATAATTTATATATATATTTAAATTTTCCCTCGATAAATCTTATCTAGCAAACACTTCAAGCTCTTAGGTTCAAGATGCTATGAAGTAATTGGATTTCGAAAGACTGAGCATAAGATGCAGTATGAGGTACTGAACCCACCGGCAGGGGGAGACTAATTTCCAAACATGCTCCTTTGCCTTCTCTTGGAAGGGAACCTTCAATCAAGTGAATAATGAGACCTGACTTGGATAAAACCTCTTAGGAACTTAAACCTCCATTAGGAATAAATACAAATAAAGACTAGTGAAATAAAGTGGAAAAACTAAGCAACACATGCTATTGAAAATAAAGGAGAATTTCGTACAAACAGTCTAGTAGAAACATCAAATTAGAACTCAGAATCTTAAAATGTCACAACAGTTTTTCCTTAAAAAAAAAAAGTCAGGACTATGCCTTTCGAATTCTCGTATCCAGGTCTACATAGAGAAAATGTAATTTTCAGAAAGCGAATTAAACTATTCAAGGTCCTTAAAATCTGCCCCACCCCTACCCAAATAATATATAAATCTGATGCAAGTATAATCTAAATCTCAATTAAATTTTTTTTTTCCAGAGGAAGGAAGGGAGGCAGAGAGGGAGAGAGACATCCATGTATGGTTGCCTTTCACCTGCCTCCAGCTACGGACCTGGCTGGAGACCTGGCTTGCAACCTGGTTATGTGCCTTGGCTGGGAATCAAACCAGTGACCTTTGGATTTGCAGACCAGTGCCTTATCCACTGTGCCACCAGCCAGGGCTTCAATTAATTTTTTTAATAGCTGAAAAAGCTATCCTAAATTTTATCTGGAAGAATAAAACAGCAGAAAGGAATTTAAATATTACAAAATGAAAATAGCTTTTACAAAAGGGAACTTGAACTTCTAGATCTTATATTGTACTATACGGCATAATAAACAAGGTGGAACATGTGCCAAAACCTACAGACCGAAAGAACACAGATGGTATAGACCTGAGTATTTAGGATTTGTGGCATATCAGATTGATGAGAAAATTGTAACTTATTCAACAAATGGTGCTGGGATAATTATTTTGGGGGAAAAATGACATATTTCTCACCATGTTCTGAAATAAAGTCCAGATGGACTTCAGATTTCAACACAATATTTTATGTGTGTATATGCACAATATGTTAAACATAATATATATCCTCCAGCATTGTATTCTATGCGTGGATATATATGCTCTTATACAAATAAATGTTTTCAGCAAGGGATTGCCTGTGATCAGCTTCATTCATGGCTACCTCTCCAGGTGAAGAAATAAAACCCTTCAAAATCATCATATACATCCCTCTTCGTTTACCATCCCTCTCTCCCCTGGAAAACAGTCCGGTCATTTACTATAAATAGGCTTTCCAGTGATGGAGAACAGGCTCATGATCTAGTAGGAAACAGAAATGCTCTCCCCCAGCTTCAGTGGAGAAAACATCAGCAACTTCTTTTCTTTTATAATTGTGAAAATACTGACCATTTATTAAAGTAGAGAGAAGACAGCGGGACCACCTCCAATGTAGCTATCATCCTGCTTCAACCTGGATGATTTTGCTTCATCTACCCTCATCCTCTTGAATTGTTTGGATTATTCTGACTCCAACATTTGATTTCAAATCACTTCATTCATAAATATTTCAGAATGTACATCTAGAGGAAAAGGGCAATATTATCATTATACTCAAAATGTTCATTGTAATTTCCTAACATTATTATTAAATACCAAGTCAGCATTTAAAATTTCCAAGTTATATTATGTTTGTTATTGTGTATTTGAATCCAGACTCAAACAACTTTAAGGATATATTCCTATCAGCTTGGTCTCAGTTTATGTGCTCATACTTGTGCTAGTCACAGTAACATGTAGGCATAATCTACCATGTTTGTCCAAGCATAGGTCATGTGTCATGGCCATGGTCAGGTGGAGAGAATTTTATAACAGAACTGGCAGGGGGTGGGGCTGGAGAGACACAAACCACACCCAGTATAATCCATACAACCAAACTTTGATTATTATATACTACTTCATTTTCCAGCGGACCTCATCAGCTTCCTGGGTGGTGTCAGAATGACTTAATGGCTAGTAATTAGCCACCCTCCAGAATCCTGCCCCCCTTCTTTCTTAGCATTTCCACGGGGTCTTCTCCTGTGCACCCCAGAATGAGCTGCTCTGGTTCCTGTACCCCCTCCTCATCATCCCTGCTTGCTGCGGCTGGTTTGGTGCCCTCATGGTGTTGTGGCTCTTTTGGCAATAGTCCTGCATGAGTGACTGCTACTTTCACCCTAATGCTGCCCCTGGAGGAGGGACACTGCTCTCTGGTAAAGCAACCAGGCCCTCCAGCTGCTGGGAGAAGTGTGCTCATGGGATCTTAGGTCTCAGGCTTTCCAGCTATTCGCTGGTGTTTTCATTCAGGGTGCCTGACCACCAGCCCACCAGGCGTCTGTAACTGACCCTTGCTTGTCTCTCAGGGGCTGACATGAAGTGAACTTCATGGCACTGAATGGGTCTTCAGTCACCGTCATTTCTGTTCCCAGCAGCCCCTTGAGTCACCAGCCTAACCACAGGTTTCTCTGTCCTTATGTCAACTTTCACAAGTATCTAGGCATTCCTTCATTCCAGAATAGCCTTATATAGGGATACTTCTTTTAATACTGATATAAGCCATGAGTCATCAATTAAAGATTAAGTGTTTCCTGAAAACCTGGAGGCACCAGCAAGAATAAGACACTGAAGCATTTCCAACGAAGTGAAAAAAGGTGCTCGATCATAAATTCTATTTTCAGTCTTAAAAATAAAGAGTAAATCAGGATCTATCTGATCAGAAGTTAATGCAAACCTGAGAGTCCATTTTGGTTTTGATCCAACTGCCCCTGGAAGCTGGTTAATAAAAGACTATAAATTTCTTTATTATTTTTATTTTAAAAAAATTTAAAGATTTTATTATTTTTCAGAGAGAGGGGAAGGAAGAGAGAAAAAGAGGGAGAGAGGCATCAGTGTATGATTGCCTTTCACCTGCCTCCAACTATAGGTCTGGCTGGAGACCTGGCTTGCAACCTGGTTATGTGCCCTGGTTGGGAATCGAACCAGCAACCTTTGGGTTCTCAGGCTGGCACCTTATCTACTGTGCCACCAGCCAGGACTATAAATTTCTTTTAAAGGCTAAGCTCCTAGTACATTTATTTCTGGAATGGACCTCAGGAGAGGTATAGCACTCTAGGTATTAGTTCCAATTTAACAGTATTCTGACCAGCTCATCAGCTCTGATTTTCCATGGAGGTATTCTTCATTGGTATAACTGTTCAGCCTAGCTTTGCTGTGAAAAGAAAGATCTGTCTCTTGGGCCTCATAACAAATGGCAGGCCACAGAAGGCAGATCCATTGTTTCATTTGTGGAAAAGCTGTCAAGAAAATCCCATGTAGTTTATGAAAGACTCCACCTTCAGAATAGAGCCTAAAGTGTTATTATTGCTTGATACTCTTTTGTTTTCCCTGTTAGTAAATTTTGAGTTTTGCAGAGGAAGAGGTTCTGGTTGAAAATCCTGTACCACTTAAAGCTGCGTGTTCATGGCAATTATGCTTCTAAAAAAAAAAAAACTTTTAAAGAAAAATTATAATTGACACACAATATCATCGTGGTTTCAGGTGTATGCATAGTGATTCAACATTTAATAGCTTACGATGTGATCACCACGGGAAGTCTAATAACCATCTGCCACCTGGCAACTATCTGGCAACTATCGGTTTGTTCTCTGTATTTATGAGTCTGTTTCTGTTTTTTATTTGTTTGTTTGATTTTGTTTTTTAAACTCTACAATTCAGTTAAATCACACACTATTTGTTTTTTTCTGTCTGGCTGATTTCACTTAGCATGATACTTTCTAGGTCGACCAGTGTTATCAAAAATGGTAGTATTTCCTTCATTTTATGGCTAACAGTCCATCGTATGTATGTATCACATCTTCTTTATCCAGTCAACTATTAATGGACACCTAGGTTGCTTCCATCACTGGGCTATTGTAAATAATGCTGCAATAAACATAGGGGTGCACATGTTTTTCAAATTAGTGTTTTTGTTTTCTTTGGATAAACACCCCAAAGTAGAATTGCTGGGGTCATATGACATCTCTATTTTTAATATTTTGGAGGAATCTCCATACATGTATGGCTACACCTCATACATGAAATCAGGATCATAATTACCACCTCTGGGGACTGGCTCTTCCCTTAACCGAGATAATGTCAGTTAATTCCCTTAATGTCAGTTGTATAACACAGTGCCTGGCATCAAACAGTAGCTCAACAACGCAAATGCCCTTCTTACGAAGTCCATGGCTTTCCTGAAATAGGCTTACACACCAGGTTTTAACAGTTACTACGCAAAGAAAGGGCTCTGTGATTAAATGAATTTGGGCAAAATTGGGTTTCACAAAGAGTACATTTTCTTGTGTCTTTGTCTCCTTTATTAACTGTAGAGCATCTAGGAAACTTTAATGTGGATTTCCGGTGCAGCATTTTCTAGTCTTATCTGAGTAGGTAGTCATTTATCATGAAACCCTAGCAGTTTGCTGGGCTCACTTAGGGCGAACTCATATCTCAAAGCCAGTCTCATCTGCAAGTGGATATTTTCTCTTATTGAGAATGTCAGGTTCTACATGCTCCAAGACAGATGGCAAATTGGTCATAAAGAACAATGAAAATATTAGAACAAATACCATCAAATGTTAAAAGTTGAGAGTTTGATGAATCCCACATGTACCTTAGCACCAATAATTGTCCACCCAGGGACCAGTCTTTTCCATTCTTATGCCCCACCCCCTTCACTGTGAAGCAGACATTAACAGAAAAACAACTAAAATCACCTAATGTTTCCAAAAATCAGTATGCTGAGAAAGCAGCGCCAAACTTCACAAGAACTGACAATTGTGGAAACAAAACTAATTAAAAAAAAACAAACAGAATAATGAACAAATTCAGAGGCTTTCAAGAAAACAACCACAAGGCAAGAACATTAACCCTGTCAAAGAAAAATTTCAAAATAAAGCAAAAAGGGAACTTTTTGGACTTTCAGTTGAATAATTGGTTTTTGACTTTCACCTACAAACAGGTAAAAAAAAAAAGTCTTACCCCATGTCTTCTATAAATATCCTTGGAGACCTAATGAATTGCTTATTTTTACATCAAAGTAAAAATAAGCCTAGTTAAAGGTGAGCTTTATGCTTCCTATCCACCTGTATCTTAATGGTAATTAATTGCCTTTGAAACATCGAAACACCTCACCCGGACTCAGGTATTTATTGGTAACAATAACAACAATATTGAGATTTTAATGTGAGACTCTCAAGAGACAACATCAGAAGTTAGGGCAAGAGGAATGTGGTTGGTAAAAACACATTTTGAACTGAAGTGATGGTAATAAGACTAATAAATGTTCTCACAGCAAAGTGATCAGAGACCTTAGGTACCATTGTTTCTAAGAGCTTACTACCCAAAATCCAGACAATAGTAGATCATAAGAAAACCTGTATTTTTTTCAATACCTACTGGAGAAAGGCCTATTATAAATGTAGTTTTCTTGGAAATGACTTTTCTTCCTTGCTGGACTGGATTCCTATATCCATCAAGTAAACACGTACACATTCTCTCTCCCATTTCCACTACCTTCCTCTCTCCTTCCTTTGAGTGGAGAGACTCAAACTTTTAAAAATCCTCAGTTCCACTGGTTCAATTTCCAGTCAGGGCACATAACCAGGTTGCAAGCCAAGTCTCCAGCCAGTCTGCAGCTGGGGACAGGTGAAAGGCAACCATGCATTGATGTTTCTTTTCCTTTCTTCCTCCCTCCCTGCTCTTCTCTCTGAAAATAATGAATAAAAAAATCTTAAAAATAAGTCCTCAGCCCTGGCTGATAGCACAGTGGATAAGGCACCGGCCTGCAAACCTAAAGATCACAGGTTGGATCCCTCATCCAGGGCACATAACCAGGTTGCAAGCCAGGTCTCCAGCCAGGTCTCCAGCCAGGTCCATAGCTGGAGGCAGGTGAAAGGCAACCATACATTGATGTTTCTCCTCCTCTTTGCCTCTCTCCCTTCCTTTCTCTCTGGAAATAACAAATAAAATCTTTAAAAAGAAAAAAAATATTCTCAATTCTTTCCTATATAATAAAAATGTCTTACAGATTTAAACTTACTGAGAAATCATCTTCAAATAGGAAACTGTGTCTGAGACAGTGTGAAAAAGAAAGAAGCATAGCCCTTTGAAAAAGAAATAAATAGAAATAACTTGGCAGGGTTGATGAGACTAACATATTATGTTAGCAACAATGAAAAGATTTTTGTTGGGTGAATAATACAAAAAATCTTCAGCTCAAATTGTTCTCACTACATTTCTTCATGTTCCTTTTGCAAATGGATATAAATTAGTTACCAGAATTGCTCTGTTGAGGATGCTGTTCAACAATCAGTTGCAAAGTTTCAGAAAAAGTGTAACAGAAAAGGACACAATGAAGGTGTTGCCCCCTCTCCCCCATAGGAGCCAGGGTGTCCCTGTGAGTTGGTTGTGAGGAAGGGTAGCCCAACCAGGCTCCAAGTCACGTTTATCTTAAATATTGAACTAAATGCCTAGGGGTATCTAGTTGTTCAAAATATAGCACTACTAGGCTTCTCGCCTCAGTCCTGCTCCAAGTGAGATAAGATGTACAGTGAGATGTATTTAAGAACAGGAAGGAACAGTACAACACAGTATGGATAACTGAAAACCCAACCTTCCCTTGCACTAGTACCGTGTGTGTGTGTGTGTGTGTGTGTGTGTGTGTGTGTTAGAGTGGTGATAAAAAACAGATCAAGGGAAAGACATAGGTGTTCTACACTAGGCAAATAAGGTGGGGTAGACCAGGGTTTTGCTCCAATGCTTTCAAGTGAATTGATTTTCTCATGTCATGCTTTGAGAACGTACTTAATGGTGTCTACTGGAGTTCCACACACACCTACTTATGAGCCAGTAACGCAACTCTTATTTACCCTGAAGCAATGAGTGCATAGGTCCTCCAAAAGGTATTATAGGATTTATTTACAATAATCCAAAATTTGAAATACATCTTCAACAGAAACAGATAAGGTTTTGTATATTCATAAATGGACTTATAACAACACATCGGTGAAATAAAGCAAACTATATTGGATATGGTTTCATCTCAGAGACATAATGTTGAGCAAAAGCAGCCAGACTCAAAAGAATATGTCTTACATGATTCCATTTATATAATATGCAAAACCAGGCAAAAGTAATCAAGAATTACAGAACCATAAATTGGGAGAGGGAACGTGGGAGCCTTTGAAGACTCTGGAAATATTTTATATGTTAATCTAAATGGTAGTTCCATGAATATACACATATATAAAATTGAATTATAAAGTTTACGTTTGTGCAGGTATATGTATGTGATGACTCAATAAAAATACTTTTTAAATCAAGGATAGAAAATAAAAGCAGAGTATAGGGCCATCAAGTGTGAGAAACTGTGTTATAGCAAATTCACTATATTTATGCACAAGAAAAAACAGTAATATTGACGAGAAAATTATTTCAAAAAGAATTACAAATGCATGATGTTAAATATACATCATTTTAAATAATAATTTAAACAAAATCAATTTGCATTATAAGTATTCACTATGTAAGAGTATACTTAACATATTAAAATAACATTTCCAATTCTCTTATAAATGCAGTTAGTTTTATTTGCATAAGTTGGCTTTACTCAGAAGCTCAGCTCTGCTCTGCCACCCTAAAATAAACCTGGATCTCTTCCCTGCATCATTTTCACTTCATTAATTAGCATCTAATTTATAAGCATCTCAACGGGGGAAGCATTTTCACAAATACAGCAAACTTAAAATAAGTATGAACGTTCTTAAACATCTTGGCAATACAAATGGTCCTTTCTCATTTGATTTAGTCACTTGAAAATCCCCTGGAAAGCCCTTCTGACCTCTGCTTAATCACAAGTAATCACTTCATTCTTCATGTTCCTGTAACATTTTGTTCTAACCTCTATCAAAACACCTGTCTCGTTACAAATTATATTTGCTAAACTGTGAAGTCTTTGAGGACAGAGAATAAGCCTTATGAAGCATTCAATGCCTTTTGCCTTGCACATTGTGGGCATTCAATAAATGTCTGTTGAGTGACTGAATGCATTCGTAGATAATTCTCTCTGGAAACTCGCCCTGCAAGATTAGTGATGCATTACCCAATTTGAAAAGAAAGGCTGCACAACTCAGCCATTGGTTGCCTGAACTCCACACCTCTACTCACCCTGTCCCTTGTGCCCGGAATGCCTTTATTTTGCACACCCACCCCCAACGACTTTCCTACGAAGAACTTCTCTGGGGCCGTCCACCACGGACAGGGTCCAGCGTCACTGGTGTGCACTTCCGTAAAGCACTTTGTGGCTCTATGACCCAGCTCTCACCACACTGAATAGTCTGCTTTACGCATCATTTTCCTCCTGTGCTCAGCCAGCCCTCAGAACTCCAGGCCAGGTTCAAGGTCCAGAAAAATGCAAAGATATTCGGGATAAGGGTACAATAAAGTAGCCGATTCTGCTCCCTGGTAACTCATTCATTACCAGTGATGTGCATCTGAATCGATGAAGACAATTCCTCCTGCCCCTTCCCAGAGGGGGGTGGGAATAAGAAACCCCGTGGTTCTGAGAGCTCAGGGCCCCAGGCTCAGTCTCTCCTGGTGGGGAGGAGCCATGCCAGCCCTCACCAGCTGCCTTGTACCCGACAAGGCACGTTCTGTCGTCCTGCCACTGCGTCCTTCACTGGGGACCTGAGGGTAAAGTGCTCAGTTCCCACTGTTGCTGGCCATCCACTTCCAGGCAACAACTAGGAAGGGACACACTCTCCTTAGCCTTCAACTTCTTCAGCACCTTAATTTGATTCAGCTTAGGCGACATTTCTGTGGCCACTGCTTGTGCCTTTTGCACCAACAAAGGTCTTAGGCTTCTCTCCGAAGCCAGGCCTGTTGCTGGCTGGCCAGCTCCATCGTGGGACCTGGCGGCATCTCCGCTGTAGCGGAGTTTCACACCAGCGTGTGACACGGGCACATCCTGGTTACAGTGCGGTGACCAGTTCCACCAGCTCTGCGTCAGCCGCCGGCGCCATGTCCCCATTGGCGCCAGTTCTCGGGGGAGGCGGCCACCACTGCTGGGACTCCCCTTCCTAGGAGTGAATGGGAGAGGGACCCCTGTGCTGTCAGAGAATAGCAGTGACAGCGTGGTAGCTGGGACAATGCTTAGGAAGGGGCCGGGGTCACTGCCACCACCAGCACTTGTGCTTGGTCCTCTGTTCCCAACTATTGAACCATGTTCTCCTCCACCCAAACCTTCTCCAAATTCATGTGTTCTGTTCTATTTGGTAACTGCCAAGAGAGAGACTGCGTTGTAGCAACAGGTCCTCAACCTCCATTCCCTCCCAAAACCAGGCGTGGAGGGCAGAGTCCAGCTGCTGTGGGCTAGAATCAGGCCCCTGATGGCCGGGACAGCTGACAAGTCACGCTGGCCAGCTCCTGAATGAGCTGCACCAGGCAATACATGGCTGGGCTGAGATCAAAGAGGGAAAGAATGACCATTCAGGTTTGAGTTGTTTTCACATTTGTTTTCTTTCAAGCCAATCATGGGGCTGTGTGACGTTAGCAATCCAGTGAGCGGACCAGGGCAGCACTCAGCCCTCACAGAGGTGTCCCAGGAGGAGCTGTGGGTGTGGAACAGAAGAGGGAATCATCCAGCATGAATTGGTAGGAAGTTTGTGAACTTGCCTCTTAAATATTAGCCTGGCACTGTCACTGCGGCCCCTACTCACGACCAGATCCGGCGATTTTGCGTTCGGCTCATCGAGGTGGAAGGCTTGGTGCTGGCCAGCCACATCCCTCCATCCTTTGAAGGAAAGAGAGTCATGTCTTCTATTTCTCCATTGCCAGTGCTTACCACTGTCCCCGGCGGAGAGGGGCGCCCTGAAAATATTTGCTGATCAAATGAATTCACTGGTTTGCTTTCAGTTCCACACCCTGGTGTGGGTGAATATCTCCAGAGAAGGCGAATACAGTCCGAATTTCATCAGAATATCATGGGGAGTTTTTCCTTCGATCTAACACCCCTGGGTCTGGGTTGTGTAGGAGCAGGAGCCTGAGCTTTCCCACTGGCTCCTTTGTCGGAAATAATCCTCACAACCACCCTGCCAGAGTCCATGAGTCAGAGGAGCCCTTCCTACCTGCTGGAGGGGAAGAGCCAAGGCAGCAAGCTGTGAGCTGTTCCCGGACACAGGCCCCGAGACCTGGGAAGGCTTTATGCTGCATCACAAAAGATTCTCTGAACAATGAAGCTGGCAAGTGGGAGCACAAGGGCTTCCCAGGGCAGCTCACTTGTCAGCTACACAGTAGGCTCTAGGGAGAGAAGAAACAAGAGACCACCTGCTTTCACCTAGCAGGCAAGAGAACCTTATTTTCTTTCCCTTCCTTTTTCTCTAGCTAACCTGACAGTGGGCCCCATCTGGGACGTGTGAGTCAGGGAATCAGGCTCATTATTTCTGCTCTATAAAAACTCCCTCTGAATCCTGGTTATTTTAGTTGTGGGGTGTTTTTTGTTTGTTTGGTTTGGTTTGGTTTTTCTTGGTATCGCTGAACATAAAATGTCTATAAAGGAATCTAACCCACGCTAATTCTCAATGCTAAGTGGACTCTTGGGTATAATGAGCAGTTCAACATCAAGGTGAAGGATCAGTGATTTAAAAAACATGAAAAGACAAACTAGATGCATGTGTTTAATTAGCATCATTAGCAAACTCACCATATCCAAGGCAGTCCTGATATTAGACCATAAATAAGGATAAGTAAGTCACAACCTAAATCCAACCAATCAACAGAACAAAAACCAAGAAAGGTTAGGAACATAATTTTAATTGATCTTTTAAAGCTAATGCACTGTAATTTAATAACATAGTTAAAAATGAAGCTATTTGAACAATAAGATTTCTGCCTATAAAAACATTTCTAATACTGTAGTTAGGGTTGCAATGGCTACAGATGCAACCAATATTAGAGGAAGTAAGGTCAGTTGTCAAAAACAAGTCAGTATACTCTTCTCCCTAAAATTAGTATCTAAAGCTTCCTATTGTTATAGATGCTGAATTTTGGATTCTGTTGATGACGTGCTAGGTGGACCTTACTCAGGACACCTGCTACAGATCTGGTCACATACAGTTCATTCATTCATTTCTTCCATTTAAAGGAGGGTTGCACTTATTTTTGAAGGTGTGTTTCTTTAAATAGTTCTGCAGAAGTGATTCACTCTCCTGTCACTTTACTGTCAATAGAAGCAGCAGGGTGGTGTGTCACGAGAGGCCTGGAGAAATGTGTCTTAATGTTCCTACCAGGGCCTGAGTGGTCCGCATCACCCTGTGCTTCTCCCCGAGTCTAAGCCACTTCACTTCTCCACAGCATGATCCCAACAGATTCGTGGTCCCTTACCTGGATCTGGTTCATGGCGTCTGCATGCTCCGCCGATGCCTGAGTGAGTTTTCCGACAGAAAAGTCAGATCAAATGACCCCTCTCCTCCACCCACTTCCAATTTCTCTTGAATAAAAAGCCTGTGAGCTTATCATGATCGTCAGGCACTCCAGGTCATGGACTGCCTTCCCTTGCCTCTCAGAGCTTTTCTTTTCTTTTTTATTAATGTATTACTGTTGTATTGCAATTGTCTCATCCCCCCTCCCCATTGTTCTCCCCTGTCCCCCTCCCTTCTCCCACAGTCAACCCGCACCTGGTGGTCAGAATCCATGCACCTTTCACATTAGCTCTTTATCTAAACCCCACCCCTGTCTCCCCTCCCCCAAACTCTGGTCACTGTCATTCTGCTCAGAGCTTTTCTTGTCTGCTCTCTGCACTTGCTGCTGCCTTGGATGGGAACATTCTTCCCCAGGTACTCACATGGCTACCTCTGCCCTTCCAGTCTTGGCCCCAGTGTCAACCCTTGACTTCCTCCCCCAACCACTGCTCTTAAAATGCACCCTAGCACCCTTCATCTCCTGACATGTATTGTCTCTGCACCCACCGCCACTAGAATGTGAGCTCCATTAGAGCAGGGATTGTGTATTTTGCTCATTGATGCATCCCCAGTTGCCAAAAGTGCCTGGCCCACTGTATTCAAAATTCTTTGATGAAGGAATCAAGACCATGAGGTTAATAAAGTGTATCACTTTTTAAATTAAAATGATTTATACAGGGGATCTTGTTCATAGAAGGCCTTGTATATTTTTCTTTTCTTTGTCAAAATGGGAATATCTTTATTATTGAAAATGCTTGTTTTAATATCCTCACATCTGAAAAACAACCATCACAGGTCATTTCTAAACCCAAGGTCAACAGATACTAATGTTTTTATATATTTAAGTGAATGCAAGTATGTGATGTTCATGTACATCACATGGATAATTTGATCTGTAAATTGGTTTCACTATATCTTCAATACTTTTTTCATTCTAGAGTGGGAACAAAGTGTTTATAACAAGATGTTTCTTCCAACTTGCAAAATTCTTTCTGTCATCTTGCTAAGATACTCATTTTTTTTTAAAGATTCTCATTTTTAAAATAAATGGTCTCAGGATAGCAGAAAATGATGCTTCAAATACAGTTTGTGTTGTTGATGCTGCTGTTTGTTTTATTCCCTTTTTCTTTGCTAGGCTTTCCTTCCAGCCATTGGTTCTTTTGAGATGGGATTTTAGGATAAAGGCCATACAACTATTCCAACACTGGTTTCACAAGATAATTTACTATTTATTTGCATATAGTCTCCAGAAGCCAGGTTTTATTTTTATGTCATGTTCATATTCACTGTCACGTAGTATAACTGTATTTCTTCTGGAAAAGAGCATTATTAGGAAATGCAAGGCAGCTGTGCTCAGGATGGCATGATGAGACGTTCAGCTTCTGTGGAAGGAAGGAGAGGGTGGGTTGTAGTTTTCCAACTGCCTGTCAGCATTCCTCGTCAAATAACTTCTAGTCCTGATAGTGCTCTAAAGGCATTTTTAAAGATATGATTGACGTTTACAATCAGTTGACTATGATGCAATGGGCCTCATCCAATTCATTGAAGGCCTTAGGAGCTAACACAGAGGTTTCTGAAGAAAAAGGCATTCTGTCCCCTTGGTCAGTGCAGAAATCCTACCTGCTTCCGGATGGCAGCGTTGACTCTTGCCTGAACTCCCAGCCCGCTGGCTTGCCCTACAAATGTTGAGACTTGTCAACCCTTCAGCTACATGAGATGATTCCTTAAAATGGAGAGAGATGAGAGGTCCTGTTTCTCTGGAGTACCTGACCAATAAACTGCTTCAGCATGGTCTGCCTATGCTGATCTTGGCACTGCTTCTGGCTACAAGAAGGTCACCACCAGCTTGCCAATCTCCCCACTGAGGCCATCCCATCAGAAATAAAGGCTTAGCCATCACAGGTTTATTTACCTTAAACTCCCTCAGAGAAACCAGGGTTTTAAATACCATTGCTCTCTGATTCATCCTGCCATCAGGACAAGGTTGAGAACTACCCAAGGCACAGGTCATTGATGTCATCATGTCTCAGTGACCACACAAAATGATGGCAGGTTTTAAACCAAAGTATAGTCAGTGCCTAAATGCATTCGGTGTAGCCTTCATTCGTCAAGGAGAATTCAATTAGAACACTCAGGAGGAAGCTGCTGACAACCATTTTCTTTTCATTATCTCCCCAAATGAGATAGTGACAAAGCAGAATTTTTAATATACCCTATGTGCATGTAGGCTGAATCAAGTGAATTTGGAATGGACCAGAGTGGGGTAGATTTCATCCTACCCCAGGGAGACAGAAGATGAACAACACAGACATGTAAGAGAAAGAACAAGGATGTGAACTTCTGCATGGTGTGCACAAAGCCTACCAACTTCCCCAGGAAAACAAGCCTCCATAAGAGACCAAAAGAAAAAGATGGTTCTTAGTGTTTATCTAAGATTCTCAGAGTCACCATCAGTAAAGAGAAATATAAATTAGAAAAATCATGAAAGCATTATCATCTATCACATTTATAAAAATGAAAACATTTATTTCATCCAGTGCTGATATCAGGTTCGATGATAACATTTTGAAATAGAAATCTTCGACTATTTATTCTATTAACATTTACAAGACACTCATTGACCTTACAATCCCACTGAGAAATGAAAGCATTGGAACATGAGGGTTTATCAACCAGAATATTTATTAAAACATATGTGTAGTTATCTCTTAAAAATGGGAAATAACCTACACATCTATAAAGAATGGTTGAATAACCAGAGAAGGAACAGAATCAAAGCTTTGGGGAACATCTAGAGGGGTGTCAGCTGGGAGGGGCAAGGGGAAAGGGGAAAGGCACAAGGCTTAAGAAGCATAGTTGGCAGGTGCAGAATAGACAGGGAGATGCTAAGAACAGTACAGGAAAAAATAAAGTCAAAGAACTCACACACATGGCCCATGGACATGAACTGAGGGGAATGGGATTGCTGAAGGGAGAGTGTGCTAGGGGGAGGGGAGCAAAGGGAAAAGAAATTGGGACACATGTAACAGCATAAATCAATTTTTAAAAATTAGAAAAAAAGAGTGGTTGAATAAATTAAAATGTCTATGCTATAAAATATTAAGCATCTTTGAACAGTAATAAGTGATATCTACAAGTTGATGTGGAGGGCTGTTTATAAAATGTAGCCAAGTGAAAGCTTAAGGCGCAGAGAGATGTATTGAATGTGAATCCATGTTCGTTAAAAACATCCTCCACTTACGTGAACATGTTTGTCTGCACATGTTTGCATAGGGAAAGGTGAGGAGCACACACCAAAGTGCCAGCCTTATTTCAGAGGGGAAAAAATTGCCTAAGGGGGTGAGAGAGGATGTGGGTGAAATTGTTAACATTTCATTCTTATGCTTCCATAGTGCTTGACATTGCATTGTTTATATTTGTTAATATGTTTTATGATGATGTTTGGAGATCTTGACCAACTTTTCTGGCTGGGTAGGGAACTGCCCCTCTCCGGACCAGCCAATTCTTGGAGACAGTAAAGGGCGCAGCAGGGTGGCCACGCCTGCTCTATGTGACCTGTGCACCCCAGAGGCAATATTCCTCTGCCTTATCACCCCTGGACCGGTGCCAGGCACCTGGGGATCATCTCTACGGTGTAGAGCCTGCAGAAAATACAATACTCCTGGCTTATTTGGGGGCATATGGTCCAGGATGCCCTGTGGATGCCTGAGACCGCAGATAACATTAAACCCTATATATACTGTTTTTCCCTATACATACATACCTATGATAACATTTAATGTATAAATCAGGCACAATAAAAGATGAACAGAAACAACTAATAAAATATAATTGATAAAATAGATCAATTATAACAATAAACTGGAATGAAAGTAACGTGAATGTGGCCCCTCTCTTAAAATATCTTATTGTTCTGTACTTAGCTTTCCTGTGTGATGATACAAGGTGATGAAGTGCCTCATTAAATCCAGACCTTGCACCTTTTCACTTCAAAGCAGCACTTGCTGGCTTCTCTGTGGCATGTCCCAATTGCCAGCATCACCACTCTTGCGCTTCGGGGGCATCATTAGGAAAAATAAGGGTGATTGGAACACAAGTGCGAAGAGGTATCAAAATTGGCAAGTTCAAAAACTATTCTGAGAGCAGTGGGAAAAACATCTCGATAGGTGTATTGCATCAAGTGGAGAGTACTTTGAAGGTGACTGAAGTTTAAAATGTAAGACAAAATACACAATTTTTTATCAATAAGTTCCAGTTTTAGGGGGTCCCCTTCATATCATCTTCATGAAGCTGGTGACCAATGGTGGATACTTAGGCCCAGACTCAGCTATTAGGTTATATCTTCCTTTATTTATGAATTAGCATCCCCTTTTTAACATTCTCTGCAGTAGCTTTCTAATAGACACTTATTAAAGAAAAAGGTTTCAGAGTCTAGTTTTCAGTAATAATAAATAGTAATAAAATTATGTTTAAATATACAGAAGTTTCTACCTTGCTAAGGGCAGTTATAAAACATATGGTCTTAAAAAACTTGTATCAGCCCACTGTGATGTTTCATAAAGAAGGATGAATCTATTCAAATTTTAAATTCTGGTGATATTTTTGAGAGAAAACAATTTTAATTACCCTCTTTATATGTCATGCTGAAATGTAAAGGAAGAAAAATGAAATGAAATAATATTAAAGCTAAAATTAAAGCTCGGTTTGCTTTAATTTAATGTGTATCCTTCTGCATAGATGGAGGAAGTCTGCAAAGGGAGATCACTGCTCCTGACAATATTTCTGGGATTCCTTGATGGGAGTCTGACCCCGTGGTATGTCAGAAGGAGAGTGTGACTGAGATTAACGAAGCAACTCAGAGGATACCCACCCTCTTGGGGCAGGTCCCACATTGCTATCTCATCCCAGCTCCAAAGCAGGATTGTGAAAGGATTTGACTTTATCCTCCTCAATTCCCCTTTCCTCTGTGTCCTCCATCTCTTATTCCTTCCATTCCTGCTTGGCCTTCTATTTCAGCTATTGGTCGAAAGGGGTGCTATGCAACTCAGACATAGGGATTTATGCACTTTAATAATGGTTTTCCAAAATAGAAAGACCTTTAAATTTTATGGACTTCATTACCAAAGTGATAAATGCTGACATTTCAAGCATCAGATCAGACAGAGAGAGGCCAATGGAGGGCAAAGTTAAAACCTACCACCCACCCATGCCTCCTCACCCCCATTCTACGTGTGAGGAGAGAGAAGGGTCATGAAATGCAAGTGACTATAGAAGCACTAAGAAAGCCTCTCTTAAAGGAGCCCTCACCACCTAACTGCCCTTTTCCATGAAGCCCTTGATACAAAGCTGTTTATTAGAAGTAAGTATGAGCTGCTGGTGGATATGTCTCTCATTCTTTACTTTTTGTATGATTCAGCCTATTTGTCTCGAAATTTTGGCTTCATTTTAGGAACAGATGTTTAACCTCCTGTTTCTTCAGCTAGTAATCTCTATAATTAAGAGTTCTGAAAGAATGTGGGAGGGGCTATAACCTACTTCTTGGATAAAATTATGTCTGTGCGTGGGAGATGTATTTCCTTCCGATTACTTTAATTATAATCTGGAGTGTCTATAGCATTTGTTCAGCATTTACATTTTAACAACATGGCTTCACTTGAAAAAAGTTGCAGAGATTCTTGAATGACGTCTTTGAAATAAAATTTCAGTTACATGTATGTAGCCAGTGAGTTTTTATGGACTATTTTCAAGTTTTAAATGTTTGATAGACTACACTAGGCAATGGCTCAGCTCTGCCACATCAATAACTTAACCCTAAAATGTCAGTGGCTTTAATATAGTGTACCTTCTCCTAAAGTGAGGTGAATCAGCTGTCTGTCTTCCACTTGGAAATGACAATGTCTGGTGCATAGGATCCCCAAGGTCACCTTGGCAGGAAAAGAGAGGGCCAAGGAGTGTGTGAGCTCTTTTTCACACAGGGACTTAGAGAAACTCACTTCACTTCTTCCCAGATTTTAATGGACAGACTGTCAGCCCAGCATAACTGCAAGGCAAGCTGCGATATTAAGTGGAGTTGATGAATATTTGTTAACCCAAAGGATTCATCTGAAGAAGAAGCGAGGGATGAAAAACAAGAGGGGTAGGAGAGTTGTTAACTACCATCAGCTTCTGCATGAAATAGAAGTGTTTAGAATAAGTCTACAAAGTAGAAAAATAGAGCAGGAGGAGGACTATTTTAACAGCGAGCCTTTTCTGTTTGCTCGACATTGCTTGAACACTATATTGGAATCCACCGTAGACATTGAAGAGGGCACTACTTTTTACTTAGAACATGTGAAACGGTTATAACTGGGTGGTTGGGTGTGGAGCAAGCAATGGTGATGGGTTCAGTTTAGAAGGAAGTGGAAGTGTTGAGTGGCCCCTGGGAAGGAAAAGACCAAAGGAACATGGGCAGCGGGGTGGAGGCATGAAAAAGAGAATAATGTTCAAGTAGGAGGTATTCTGGAAGGGTCAGGAATGGTTAGATTTTCAGTTTCATGAAATTTCCTTCACATATTGCTCCTTCCTTTATATTCATTCCCTATGATTACCTCATATTTCTTTTTTCTTTTCTCCACTTTCCCTTCTTCCCCTAATAGGCCACAATAAAAAGATATATGAAAATGTAATCCAAGAGAAAAAGATAGGAGATGAGTCTTTACAGGCTAATGCTGCCCAATTTTATAAAGCAAATGGGAATACAACCAAAGACCTCAGAAAATTAAGCCTGATGTCCACATCTGTCATGAAGGCCACCAAGATGAATAAAATACAGTCCCTTTCCTCAATTAGCTCACTATCAGATAGAAGAAGGTGAACTATGACTATCATGTGATATGGCATGGAACCTAAGGTCTACATATAAAGTATGGTGTGACGAGCAGAGTACATGTATCTGGCAGGGGAAACAGGGATTTGTCACAGAAGAGATATTTGAGTGTGTTTTTAAAATGAGACACATCTTGAGTCAAAGAAGCCTGAACTAACACAGCTTGGTCAACAAGAGTGATCCAAGTTGGATGTGGGAAAATGACAGGGGACACTACTGGGGATATAGGCTGGGGTCACAGTGTATAATCCCCCAAATCCAAAGGGGGTACCTGAGCATTATCAAGCAAATGATAACCAGCCATCACAGGCTTTAAAGGAAGGAAGGAGAATGGTTACATGAGAAGTTTCTCAGACTGACATTTGTAGAGCAAGGTTCTTTACCAATGTGTGTGCTCAGCGTGGCTTAGGAAATGCATCACAGCATACCTTCTTCTTAAAAACTCCCAAGAACTCTAATGACCATAATATATGCTGAGAAGTCCTCAAATAAAGAAATGTGTTCACTTTGTTTAGCTCAGGATTCCCAATCTAGAATTATGTGTATTAGTTTTCTATTGCTGTGTAGCAAATTCCCACAAACATAAGCTTAGCAACTTAAGACGAAACCTGCTAGCTCACAGTTCCGGAGGTTGGAGGTCCAGCACAGCATGACTGGGTTCTCTGCTCAGGTCAGAATCAAGGACCTAATTGGGGCAACTATTACAGCATAATCAATAAAAAATCAAGGACCTGTGCTGAGTCCTCACCTAGGGGCTCTGGAGGAAATCAGCCACCAAGCTCCCTCTTCTTGTGGGCAGAATTCCATGCTCTGCCCTTGCACAACTGACGTCCTTGACTCGCAGCTGCTACAGATCCCTTTCAGGCTCCTCCCACATAGTTTCCCCCACCCACAACAGTTCACAGAATGGACGTTTGCTCTCTTCTTGGCCAACTGGAGGATGCCCCTCTATTTCCCCTTTCAAACCAGGGGCTCACAAGGTTCAGTCAGTCCCACCAGGATCATCCACCCATCTGAAGGTCAACAGGTTTGGAACTTTAATTACACTTGCAAAACCTCTACACAGCAGGAAGTAGATTAGAGGCCCAGAACCTTGAGTATTCATCTTAGAAAAAAAAATAATAAAGTATTTTAGGATAGCCCCTGGTTGAGGTACTTTGTAGAGGAAAACCTGGGTTCTAGGGGAGGCCATGTGCAATGTAAGATAGTGATTCTGGATTGTGGACACTGTGGGGTGGGGAGTGGTGGACCCACATTGCCTGCACTAAGGAAAGTGGGGGGCAGTGCTCCTGCCCAGCCCCTCCTGGGAGCCCCATTGAAGGTGTGCTGGGGTAACCCACAGCTCAAAAATTGACCAAATAGGACATTAGGGCTTTGTCTGAAAACCTTATTACAATCTATAGTCTAAGTTCCCACAACAATCTCTATTCAGTGAAAGTATTGGCTAATGCTTTGTTTTTGTTTCCAGATTTTTGCCAACCATCTGTCACTTAGCAGTGTCTCCCAAATTTGTTCACCTGCAAAGTTGCTAAAAATATACTCATCCAAGTCATAGATAAAAATGTTAATCAGGACAGAATAAAGATAAGGACTGTGTGCTGTTTTGCAGGAGGCACCCCACTTCCTGTGGTTTATAATCCTCAGAATTCTGAAGATGAGAGGATTTTCCAAACTATATGATGTAACATTCATATTGATGAGTAAAAGTATTACAAGTATTTTCTGTGGGCCATTTGAAAAGATTTTAAGGGTGTATATCCTTTTAATCCAGCTATTCCATTCTTGGTATCTATTAAGAAGAAAATCTCACACAGGTGCACAGAGAGAAATTCTTACATCTGAACACAAAGAACGAAATGTCCATCCACAAGGTACTGGTTAGATAAATGATGGTACGTTGTTACTAGGTCTATTAGTTTGCTAGGGTGTAACTAAGTACCACACACTGGGTAGCTTAAACAACAAATTTATTTTCTCACGGTGTTGGAGGCTAGAAGCCCAAGATTAAGGTGTAGGCAGGGCTAAATTCTTCTAAGGCCTCTCTCCTTACCTTCTGCATGGCTCTTCTCCACATGTCCTTCTCCTGGGTCTATCTGTGCTAATCTTTTCTTTCAAGGACACCAGTCATATTGGTTCAGGACCCACTGTAATGACCTCTTTTAACTTTAGTTACCTTTTTAAAGGCTCTATCTCCAAGTAAGTCACATTCTGAGGTACTGAGGGTTAGAACTTCAACATACGGAGTTTGAAGGGACAAAATTCAGCTCATAGCACTATGAAATAGTATGCAACAGTAGAAGAGAAAGCAACTCTATGTGCAGACATAGTTCTCTAATAATTTAAAGTTGTTTAAAATACTAATCGATCCCATTTACTCTGAAAACTTAATCTTTGTTTACAAGATTATAGAAGCCATTTCTGGAGTAGAAACTGAGATAGAAGAGACAGTCAAGAGGAGCTTTGTTTTAGATCTAGTTTTTGAAATTCTGTGGGAATATATTCCTGAACTGTTTCTGAAGCTCTCTGTAAAAAAATGTGTTCAAAACCAAACCGAAACAGAATAATGCATGCTCACTGTAAAATCTGATTCAGAAGCACGGACAATAAGACAGAAAGTCCTTTCTTTCTGCCTTCGTGCAGGGCACAGTTCGGAGCGGTGTTCTGTATTGTTGTTTTCTACATCAATGAGATCCTATTCTTCATATGGTACTGGCACTATTTTTTCCATTGGCCTCGATCTGGAATGCTTTTTCATTAGAATACACAAGTCTCCTTACAGTATGCTTTCCAATGGTTATAACATGTTGCATGGTGGAGATGCACTGCAATTTGCTTAAATTCTTAGTGACAGGCATGACCTTTTACACTCATTTTAAACTAGTTATTTTGTTTTCACTGAAATAATACCTGCACGTGGTAGAAGAAAAAAGAATCAGACTTTTAGAGTGGAAGTTAGAGGCTCCCTACCTATTTCCATTCTCCTGAAATAACCATCTTTCCCAGCTTCTATTTCATGGTGCTTCTGGTGGTTAATTTCATAACCTATCAAAAAGCTGTAACTCTAATGCCTCATTATATTGAGAAATTAAAATGAATAAAGTGCCACTGGTGCATGGATGAGCATGGACTCCCATAGCTCCCTGCATTTAAAATGTCCTCATGCAAACTGATTGGCAACTGATCAAAAGATGAAAAAATCAAAGAGCGTTTTGGAAAAGAAGACATCCTCTGGGGGAGGGTCTCCGACCTGGGGCCCCTCCCCCAGGGGCTGCCTGTCCTACGTCCTCCAAACCTCATCCCCCTCTAACACAAGGTCATCCTTTCTGAGGTGTTTCTCCTGGCCCAGATGGGTCGGTCACTTGCAAGAAATTTTTCATGGATCAGCTGGGAACTCTCTTCACTAACATATATCTGCCAATACATTTACAGAGCGTATAGGGAAAGGAAGGAAAGACTCCCACAGGCACTTTTCGTTATCACTTCCGTTTTCCTGCTGCTGCGCATCTGTAGGCAGTGACCAGGCTGTCACCAGGTCCATTCCGCTGATGTCAGAGCCTGAATGCACTACTGATATTTCCTCTTTGCCCAGAGGTGGGTAATACGTAGTACACACCTTCCCTCTCAGAGGAGCAAAATGACTCAGGCCCCAGGCTTGTCACAGTAATTAGGTTTAGAAATGAATAATTGCATTAGAGGGATTATAAATCTTTTTCATTTCCCTGATTTAATCTCTTTTATTAACTTAATAGAAATCTTGGTCAGAGAAATCAACCAAGAATACTATGTCATTTGCTAATGAAATAATTGCATCAAAATAACAAGGAGCTTATGAGCCAGCTGAATGTATGCGCACAATTCCCAGCTCAGCGTAGGAATACTGTCTACAGAGGAGGGAAGGAAGGAAGGAAGGAAGGAAGGAAGGAAGGAAGGAAGGAAGGAAGGAAGGGAGGGAGGGAGGGAGGAAGGGAGGAAGGGAGGAAGGGAGGGAGGAAGGGAGGGAAGGAACAAAGAAAAACAGCTGAACTCAGGAGGATCTATGAGCCATCATAACTATTGATTTATGTAGTTCAAGTTACGCCTCACTTAATTCAGCCCTTTGATGAAAGTGAATGGCAATGCAAAATCCTAGAGGTTTGATGTCTCCTGAGTTTACAGCTTACACATGGAAGTATCCTGGTAGCCTGTTTATACACACATGTGGAGTTTGGCTGATGGGCCAAGGAGCATGTTGACTGGGCTGAGTGTCCTTACCAAGAAAATGCCAAAAGACCATGTCCCTTGGTCCCAAACCTGTGGAGCATACTAAATCTGGAAGGTGACATTTAGAAACTGGGGTGTATAGCCCTGACCCTAGAACTGTGGTTTGAATTTAGTGGAGCGATCTCTGAGAGTACTGTGCTCTCCTGTGAGAAGATTTAGGGAGAAGGGTGGTCTGAGTACTTTTACAGAGTTGCTTCAGCTAGCATCCTGGGAGGCTAAGACCTACGTGCGAACATCTTATTCCAAAGTTGAAACAACTTCAGTGGACTCCAAATTTTGGAGTTCGTAAGTATTTGGTTTGTTCCTTTGCTCAACTATTTGTTGAGTTCTTTCTGCCATGTGTAAGACACTATACTGTGGGTTTGGGAACTAGAAAAATTAAGACAGGCCTTCACTTCCAAGGAGATTGTGGACAACAGACTGACAGCTGTCAGAGGGAAGTAGTTGGGGCTGAGTGAACAAGGTGATGCGATTAAGCAAAAAAGAAAAAAGCAAACCTCATAGACACAGATGACAGTATGGTGATAATCAGAGAGAAAGTTGAGGGGGGAGGTAGAGGAGGGTAAAGGGGGAATAAATGGTGATGGAAGACTTGACTTGGAATGGTTTGTTTAATAAAATTGAAACCTGAAACCTATATATACAATTTTATTAACCAATGTCACTCAATAACTTTTTTTAAAACGAAATTAAGCTTTATAAATAAATAAATAAATCCATCCCTGTGTCTGGGTTACATGTACTGAGTCCTGCCAAGTACTTTCAATATCTTGAATTAATAGCTATCTTCCATCTCTGTTGGCAAGTAAGTGCTTCAAATGTCATTAGCTAAGAGGTGGGTGATGTGGATTTTTTAAAAAAGGATCTGACCCTACTCTGAATCCTTCCAATGAACTGTTTCCACTTCAAGGACTGCACCGACAGATGAGATAAATGCATTTTAACATGTCCTTGCTGGAAATCACCTGACAAGGGCATCTCTGTGAAATTCCTGGAACCATAAGACTAATAGACTTAAGTATTCATTGCTGTCAGGTTGGAAGTCTCCTGGAACATTCAATTTAAGCTAGAACATTAAGTTCCGGCTCTTTCACCTTTTGCTATGGAGTAGGGCCTGACTGATAAAGACAGTGAGGTGGAAATGAATATACCCCCAAATAGCCTTTTAGATCATCTTTACTGGTCTTTGATCCATCAGTATACTCCCTTATGCTTAGCTTTCAAGGCAACCAACATAAGTAATCAGAAGCCACTTATGAGTCATTATCAACTATGTTAAGAGGACAAGGACCAGCAGGATGAGTAAGGCTGCCCTCTTACTGTGGATTAGATGTTTTTCGTGATTATTCTTAAAACAAAAGAAAAAATATATAAGTGTAAATCACAAAAATGAATCTGGAAGTTGGGAAGAATAAGAACTGATGTTCATTGATCACATACTATCTGTCAGGCTCTAAACTAGACACATCACATGTCTCATTTAACCTCATTTAACCACTGACCAAGGGAGACAGTCTTACTAACTTGTGATATGATGCAAGTGAAATGCCTTTGTCCTTTAAACTCCTTTGATGTTACCTAAAGGGTATAAATTCTGATCACCAGAGAGTGTTCATTGATCTTGAGATGGGATGGAAGTGCGGCACATATGACAGATGCTAAAGCAAAACTCCTCTGTTTAAGACAAAAATAGTGGGTTGGCCAAAAAGTTCATTTTTTTTGTCTTGTTTTGTTTTTGTTTTCATACAAGGGCTCTACTAGTACTTAGTTGTCTTTAACTTCATTCAAAGCTGTTTTGTTAGATTGTATTGTGACAGCTGTCATATCAGTGTGCATTTGAAAAAAAAAACACTAAAATTAGTGAATTTTTGTGTAGCCATTTTAATAATGAAGATGGAAGAAAATATGCAACATTTTCACCATGGTACATTTTATTATTTCAAGAAAAATAAAAATGCAACTAAAACACAAAAAAGATTTGTGCAGTATGTGGAAAAGGTGGTTTGCAAAGTTGTGTGCTGGAAATGTCTCTCTGCTTCACAATGGAAGAGACCAGTTGAAGTTGATACTGATCAAACTGAGACACTAATTGAGAACAATGTTATACCATGCAGGAGATAGCCAACATACTCAAAATTATTCAAATCAATAAGGTTATTGGTGAAAAAAATGTAAAAATCTGTCTATTATTTTATGGAAAAAATCCTAAGCTAATTGCTTTGGCCAACCCGATAGAAAGTATAAGAAAAGTAAAGGAAAAGAAGGGCAAGAAGAAGCTGTTAGAGTGACCATCCAAAGATGAAGGGAAGGCCAACAAGAGGCTGGCCACTGAGAAGAGATATCAGGAGGGAAGATAAATATTTATAGGATTAAAAAAAAATAACAATTTACTTGCTACATGTTTATACTGTAAGCCATTTTCTCCATTTCCACTCCCTTTCTCACCTACCCCCAAAACCCTTATATTTATAAAATCAACATTGGATTTGCTTTGTGGATAAATATTAAGCCTTGCTTCATAGAGGGCATGACTGAGCACAGAGGCTGCCAAGGCCAGAGAGGTGAAGAAGCAGCAATTTTGAACTTCATCGAGTTAGGTCAGTTGAGACACCAAGAGTTTTAGTGACTTACTTCCTCAAGATAGCATAGCAAGGAACTGGAGCCAAGACCTGATACCAGGTCTATAATACAGGGTCCATTTCCTCTTGTGCCAATAGCAGTGGTTCGCTGATGAACATCATGGTGGCAGCCTTGCAGGGAACCTGTTAGAAATGCAAATTCTCAGACCCACTGAATCAAAACTTGCATTTTTAACAAGCCCTTCAAGTAATGCGTATTTGTACTCAAGTCTGAGAACCACTATTCTATAGTGCGGACTATATCACACTGTCTTCCCCAGCAATTTTGGAACCATTCAGGTCAACCCCATTGTCCTGCATACAGAAAGCTAAGATTCAGAAATGCAGGTTGAGTTTTCAAAATCTAGTTAAAAAAAAAAATAGCTGAAACTAGAATTCAGCTTTTTTTTTTTTTTTAACTCAGTTTTTAAAAAGTTTTCATTCAATCAACTTTTCACATTTTTGTCAAGGTCTTCAAATAACTCAGTCTTGACAAGTCCAGTAGGAATTTCTCAATGACCAACGTACCATATTACAAAATGCGTTAGTAAAAGATCTATTAAAAGTGCAAGACAGGCCAATAGATTTTAATGAACAAAAATGTCATTGATAAAGTTTCAGATTCCACATTTTTTTTTTTTTTTTTAGATTCCACATTTTTATGAGCCTCTGTAAAACTAAAATTCATCAGGTTACAGTGTAGTATCAAAGGCAAATGCCCACACTCATTTGAAAAGGCTATGAAAAACACTCTTATTTTTCATCTACATACCTGTGTGAGGCCAATTTTTTCCCTATACTTCAATCAGAGCAGCACATCACAACAGATTTCAGAAGCAGATATTGGACTCCAACTCTCTTTTATTATATTAAGCCAAACATGAAAGAGATTTGCAAAAATGTAAAATAATGCTATCCTTCTCACTATATGCGAGAATCACTTATTTTTCATATTAAATATGTTATGTATGTTAAAATTAAATGCATCTTCTCATTACTTTTAGTGAGTTAATAAATATTTCTAAATTTTGTTTTAATTTCTAACATATCTCATATAAACAAAAGAACTCTTTAGTCCTCTTATTTTTAATAGTAAAAAAGGATCCACAAATAAAAACTTTAGAAACCACCATTTACAGCACTTTATCAAATTAATGTATAAATTTAATGCTGACTAAATTAAAATACTAATGGCTTAATTGATGTAATTCAATTAATTCTGAAGTTTATTTGAAAAATAAAATGCCCATGAATAACCAAAAAAATTTGAAAAAGTGGATCAATGAAAAGGGATATCCCCACTTATACTAAATGTTATATAAAACTAGAGCAATTATAACTATGCAGTACTGAGTATCGAGTAGATAAACAAGTTGATGGGATATAAAAGTGCAGAAATTGAACCTCACAATGTGAATATGAAGAATTATGCTGACAGAGGCCTTCCAAGTAAATAGGGAAAGATTGCCTGAATGTTGAGACAGATTCTGGTGAAGACACATTAGATCCTGTTTTGGTTAAGGTTTGTAATTGCCATCACTAAAATTCACTCAAACTAGCTTAGGATAAAAGGGATTTGTTAAAAGGTGCATGAAGTCCACAAAACGTTGCATGAATAAATGAAAAAATGGATTCCGGGCTGAATTTCCAAGAGTGATGACCAAAACTACACCACAGGACTAAACAACCATGTGACTTTTATCACCTTATTTACTTACACAATAACATATTTATTGATTTTATAATTGGAAAATAAATATTTTTTTCTCTTCTATTTATAGAACTAATTCCTGAGGCTTCAGTAAAAGAACCAGCATTAACTATTGCCAACTTCCTAATTTCTCCCTAAATTATTATATTCCTATTTTTCCTCCTCCATACAAGCATGAATTTGTGACCAATTATAGAAACCACAGGGGAAAGGAATGTATGATGGAAGACTACGAAACCCCTGTCTTTCCTGAAAAAAAAGTAGCAGTATTGATTTAGAGCAGCTGAATCACTGCTGTCTCTTCTGTAAATACATCAATCAGACAGGAATAGCTCATGAGAACCAAACTTCTTCCTGGTTGGAAGTGATCTGACTGTAGGGTAACTAAGAATGATGGAAAACTTGAAATTGCAGCAGAAGGAATTTAGGTCAAATTTAAATTTCAATTTTCCATCTGTGAAAGTTATTCAGTATTTGAAGAATTATGAAACTCGGATGAACACTTATTCTAAAAAAAAAAAATTGCACCTTTCTCCAGTATTATCAATAGCACTTTAGCCATTCTCTGAACGTTTTTGAATGCCTCCCATATGCCAAGATCTGCACCTATCACTGAAAAGTACAAAGATAAATGAGACATGATCTTACACCCAAAGAATTTGTCAAACTTGTGGGAGAAATGAAATGTACTCATTTATCCATCCTCACCTTCCTTCCTTCCTCTCCTTCCTTCCTTCTTTTCTTCCTTCCTTCATTTATTTGTTGACAAGTATTACTGAGTGCTAATAAATAGTAACCATTGGGCTGAGACTAAAAATACAATGGCGACCAACAGTCACCTATAAAAGTGTACTAAGGAAATGAACTTCTGCAACAGTTTAAAGTACAGCAAGATTGTTCTGCCCTGTAATAGGAAAGGAAGCTTCACACAAGGAACATTTGAGCTGAGTCATCAATAGAGGGTTACTAGCTAAATACCTGGAAGGAGAGAATTTCAAGTTGAAAAGCAAAAGGAAGAGATACATGATTGTAGAGGATATATTGATTGGCACAGTGCCTAAGGCATAACTGAAACTCAGTACGTGATGAACATACTAGAATATAGGCACTAAAAAAAAACCCACCCCAAATCTCAATAGTTCATACCACATCACACCCAAATTTAGTATTTAGCAGGTGGCCTTTCCCATGGAGATTCACAGACCTATGATTCTAATAGGTCTGTGTTCCTTGCAAACTCTGTGTGTGTGTGTGTGAGAGAGAGAGAGAGAGAGAGAGAGAGAGAGAGAGAGAGAGAGAAATCAAAGAGGAGGTTGTGGGGAGTAAAGACCAGGACTGGAAGGGCATACATCACATACATCCTGTCAGCCCACATTTTGTTGGCCAGAAAGAACTGTGACACACAGGCATGATCCCACCAAACTGCCTGTCTTGGCTGTTTAGTTTCCCGGTGGGCCAAGGAGGTAAATGGACCTCGTGTGTCCATCACTTAGCCTTATTTCTGCCATGGGTGTAAGACTATCTACAAACGCTTATTCACTTAAGAGAACTATTGTATGGCATTTCAGTATTTAGTATTTAACTACTGATACACTGAACATAAGACCATCATCATGCATGCTGCAAACAGATGTTAAATAACTATTTGGTAAGATGATGTGCTAGACTGAAAATGCAATAAATGACAGACTACACGGAAGGCCCAGGGCTCAGGACTTCCATGTGCTGAGAGAAACAACACAATATAGCTATTGTCAGCGACAAAATACAGAGCCATACCTTGTATGGCTTTAGTTTATAACTCATATAACATTACTATGGAAAAGAAGCAAATATAATGTTCTGGACATTTTCACATAGTTATAAGGTAGGCTTGTAGTGAAAAATGCACAGTATTGCTGTTCGAAAAGTCAGAGCTGCGAAAAAGAAAACCAACTCAGAGAACTTGAAGTGAGAGAGGCTTTGCTGGCTGAGGGAATGGTCATTCATACAGCTGTCACAGTGATGTATTCAGTAAAGCTTCAGAAGGAAGGCCCTTGATGTTCTGATGGGTAATGATCTCCCGGTCATTACAAATACTGGCATTGGAGTCAGAACGAAATCGTTTAAAGTCATAACCTCATCATTTATTGACAGGTTACTTAATCTCCGGTAAGCTCAGTTTTTCCATATTTTTTAAACGGGTAATCATAACCATTAATAATAATGCTGCTGCAGGCTCTCTGGAGAATTACATGAGTTAATGCATCTTTGCAACGCTTCCAACACCACGCACGTGATAAATATACTTAAAAGAAATACTATGATGGTGTTAAAAAATTACTATTTCTGGAGATCACTTAACAGCATGACAGGTCGCATGAAAATACAATATAAGGTAAAATTAAATATAATATCGTGTCATTCCTATTTTGATTTAAAAATATTAAGTAGGTTGACGCAGAGAGGAAGGAAATGCACCAGAATGTTAATGATGGTGTCTTTAAGTGGTACAAGCATAGCATTTTTTCTTTTTTGCATAGTTTTAAATTTTCAGATATTTTTAGACCAAACATTTGTTTCTTTCACATGTATTCCCTACCTCATAAATTCCTTATATCTCTTAGATTTGTATGCACACATAATTGCTTGTTAACGTGATGTGATTCTTTTATGCGATTTGTTCAAAATGCAAGACCTCCCTGAGGAAACTCGGCTTTAGAATAGTTAGCCAGCAACATTGAAAATTAATCTCCTGGGCAGCAAATAGTTTGTTTCCTTTTTCCTATAATTTTTTTTTTTCTCTCAGTAAATAGCAAAAAGCTAAAATATCTTTTCAAATCCTTGTTTTTCTCCTTGTATCTCTAATCTTGTCCCCTGGTTGCTGAATCAATACATGTTGGAATAAGCCCAAATAATTTCTAATGACAATTAGAGATACACAAGTCTAGAACTCCAAACAAGTCAGACTTTCTTTAAAACTGGAGCTAATTTACAGTTTGTACATGTAGTATTGTTTATGAATTTATGTATAAGCTGAATTTTTGGAAAAAAAAATGTTCATTTTAATTTTCATGTATAATGGCTTTCTCTTTTGTGTGAACATGTCTCAAGTCAAATTACCCCTTCAGGAAAGAAAATTCTTTTAACATGTATTCAGTTTGAATATAGGAAAATTGTGCCTGACATTTTCTTACATTGTTCTCTTCAGGTCATACTGACTCCCTTTCCTGTCAGATAAAACTGGGCTCATGAGGGAAAGCTCCCTACATTACATTACACTTGCCTGTATGTGGCCGGAATAATAAGTGTAAAAAAGCTTTTTTCTTGGAAAATGAAAGAGCCGCTGTCTAAAATAATGAACAAATTTTCTCCTGCAATAATAGAAAATGTACGGATCAGCCAAGGACTTGCCTACCTCTCTACCCCTTGGCAGTGACTTCAGCCTCGGGGCATTTCACTTGCAATCTTTCTCTTAGGAAGATCTTTTCTTCCGTTTTGTTATTCTGGTTGGATATTGGCTGTTTATTTTGCTTTTTGAGAAAACAAAACCAAAAAGCAAAACACAACTCCTCAAACACAACACACCCTTATCTGGCCTTTTATGAGAGTTTTGATTGCTCAGTTAGATTTTTATCAATGCTTCTAATTGCCTTTCTACTGAGTATCTTTACTTGCATATTCCACTGGCTTTCTTTCTTTCAGGTTACAGGGGCAAAAGGAAGCACACATTCAGGCCAGCAGGTATGAGCAGTCTCCTCCCAAACCAAGGATGCCATTGTCCCTGATTATCTGTGTTCAGGTTCTTCATGGTCGCTAAGGCATAGTCCCTGCCCTTGGCTCAGCTGAACTCCTTGAATAATTGGTTGAAATCAATCTTCACCACATTAGCTTGTACCTGGGATTGACTACTATATCCAAACGTGAGCAGGTTGTCCCTGTAATACAGAAGATGAAACCACCTGGAGGAGGAAAGGGAAGCCAGAGTTTCAAAGGCTGCACTGTGAAAACGGCAGCCTCATTCTTTGTCCAACGCCTGAAGGGACTTTGTGCCCTTTCTCCACACCTTCGTCAGCGCCACATCAAAGATCTCAGCCCCGACCATGTGAGGTGTCCCTGGGGCATGGCCTGCTCTGTGGGGCAGTGTGGCCTCTGCAAACATGGGGACAGTGAGCTGCTCCTTCATCCTCCTGTCCAGGGACAAGACAAACAAACAGAACCTTGAAGGAGCTCTACTTCCAGGCAGTTTCAACTATAAAATACCGTTTCCTTCTGATGAGTCCAACTATTCCTCCTGGTAATGTGCTTTCTTCGCTGGTCCAAGTCTGCCCTCTGGAGCCTCCCAGCATAAGTCTCCTTGCTCTACCAAGTGCTTCCTAAATTCTTCACAGGAATTAAATAGAAGCTACTATCAACTGGTAATGCCACATCCAGTCCTTGGAGATCCAGCTTGGGAAAGAGGAGCTTCCTATTCAATTTTCAGATCACAAGTGGGTAAGAAAAAGAAGGCATCAACTCCCTCCTTTGTTTCACAACTTTCTAGATCCAAGCAAAAGTGCTTTTTGTTTTAAGAGCTGAGAAGGGCCTCAGTGACCATCCACCTTATGTCCTTCACAAGTCAGGTAAGTAATCTGGGATCCAGAGATCATGTCTGAGATCAGGGTCAAAACATAAAATTATTCAAACTCAGCCTTGGCTGGTAGCACAGCGGATAAGGTGCCAGCCTGCGAACCCGAAGGTGGCTGGTTTGATTTCCCAGCCAGGGCACATAACCAGGTTGCAAGCCAGGTCTCCAGTCAGGTCCGTAGTTGGAGGCAGGTGAAAGGCAACCATACATTAATGTCTCTCTCCCTCTCTGCCTCTCTCCCTTCTCTGTCTCTCTGGAAATAGTAAATAAAATCTTTAAAAAAATTATTAGAACTCTGACAGTAGGACTATCATAGACTAGTATTTTCTTGCTTGTTTGCAGAAGAACTGCATTTGTTAGAAAACAAATATAGTTTTCTAACAAAATTTTCTTTCTTCTTTTTTTAAGATTTTATTTATTATTTTTAGAGAGAGGGGAAGGGTGAGAAGCAGAGATGGAGAAAGACATCAATGTATGGTTGCCTTTCACCTGCCTCCAGCTACAGACCTGGCTGGAGACCTGGCTTGCAGCCTGGTTATGTGCCCTGGCTGGGGAACTGAACCAGCGACCTTTGGGTTCTCAAGCTGGCACCTTATCCACTGTGCCACCATCCAGGGTTCTAACAAAATTTTCTTATTGCACACTTTTCTGAAACTATTCTACAGTAAGTTAACTTATGGTAACGTGTCAGTACCTAATCTTAAGTACTGATGCATTCTGGTTTTTTTCAAAAGGTGTAACCTCGAAAGTTCTGAAAGTATCATCAGAGAAAAATGAAAACACCACTGAAATTCACCCTCCATTTTCCCCAGAACGTCAAATCTCTAATGCTCACACACACACACGAGAGACAAATGCACACGTATGTACTCATGCACACTCACACTCAGTGGATCTCCTTCTCTGTTAATCCTAGAGCTGCCTTTCAGATAAACTCAAGGTTACTATCACCAGGAGGTAGATGCAATCAAGTCACTTAGGCAAGGAGCAGACATTTCACTTTACCTAATAAACATAATGTAAATACAACAAGTAATTTAGCTACCATGCAAGATAGAGCACATATGGCTGTGTCGTTGACATAGCCATGAAGAGTATTTTTTGGTAAATAAATGCTCTGGTAACTGTGGCTTCTTCCACTTACCTCCCACTCTGCTCTTGAGAATTCAAAATCCTACTTACAAAGTAAAAAGCAGCAGGAGGCCTATCCACAAATTGATACTGCGTCTCACCCAGTTGATTGGTAAGAGCAAGTATACGATATCAATAAAATCCATGAGGACACAGCTGTAGCTACAAATGGAGACTAGCTCTGCCCCCAAAATTACACGTAGACTCTTTCTCTTAAAACTGAGCAAACAGAGATGACTCCTATACCTGTGTCCCCTCTAGGAGAGGCAGGGGACACATGAGTTTTCATGACATTCTGTAACTTTCCTGAGAGACTTGTTTCGGATTGGAATTATACATCTTATGCATGATATATGTGATTACTTGATGAATGCCTGTCATCCCACTAATCTGTGATTCACTTGAGGGTAGGTATTTTATTTGTTTTGCCCACCATTGTTTTCCTAGAACAGTGCCTGGCACAGAATAAACGTTCAAGGAAAACTTGGGTAAGTAAATAAATGCACCAAGATATTATCATGCTAAACTAGTTAAAATTACTCAAATAAATATGGAATGACTTTGAAAGGAGGAGAAATGTGGATAAAAACACAGCAATATTTTTTCAAAGTCTTCATTATAGGAAGAAGAGATAAGCACCCCAAATAGTTAAATAGCCAATACTCGGACCAGGGCTTTTTGTAATTGATGGTCAAAGTTGAAATGAATGAAGTAGTTACATAAGCATCATGCAGCACATTTTGAGAGGAATAATGCATGCAAACTCATGAAATCAAATATATACACTGAACTCTAAATGCTTAGAACTGTGATAAGCAATGAGGACAAAGTAATTGTGATAATGGTCAGAAGCTCTAGGGAAATAACTTACCTGAATTTCTGCATAAAGGCCATAATTTAATGAACTAGAGGTGCAAAGTTTGGGGCTGCACAAGTTGGAGAAATCTTATGATTTTCCTTGAACCCAGAGAATTAGGTTAGGGCCAGGCTGCACCTTATTATACAACATTTGTGGTATTTAATAAACGATAAAGATCTGTTGAATGGACCTCAAGCAGAAGGAATATGAAACCATTTGGCTTTAGTGTTTCTTGATTCTATTTTCTTCCATATTTCTAGTAAATAAATGGTTAAATTCTGGATATAATTTTCCCCACAGTTCAGAGAGAACTACAGTATTTTTGTGGCAAAAAAAAGATTTACTTTGCTAAAAACATCCGTTGGAAAGTGTGATTTGATTGGTAAAAATTTGTTTTCCGATAACATCTCTAGGTTGCTCTTATGTTTTATTAAGCGGAAAGAAGACCTCACAAGGTTAGACAGGTTAGTTATAGCTCTACTCCCTGTCATGGCAGGGTTAGAAGCAGTCAGTGTGTGAGCTTGTGGCTGTGCTCACTCGGGTTATAAAGAAGAGGAGCCGGACGTGGATACTACTGTGTTATGCAACTGCAGCAGGAAGTAAGGAACAGCAAGCAATAGTGTCCACAGCTGTAAGCAATTCAGAAGCTACTGGAAGATCAACAAGGAAGCACAGAGGCCCCGGGTCACACAGTAAGGTGAGCCCCTCAGTGGTCAATGCATTCGTAACAACTGCAGTGTGGCTCACTTGAACTCTGCTTCTCCTGAGGCAGTGAATGAAGTGGTGAAGAACACTGGTCTGGAGCACTCCCTGCCAGGGTTCAAATCCAGACCTTGTCGGCAAGACACAGGAAAAGAAATCTGGTTGATACTTATCATCTCCATCCAATGCTGCACATGCTTACCCGGCAGCGTTCTTCCGGCTTCTGCCTTGAAGGCCGCAGGACAAACAAGACAGCTCCTTCCAATGGTCAGGAGTCGGGATAGTACGGCACCCTATGTGTAAGGGACCACTGTCACTTACAGAGCAGGACAAGTACTCAGAGAACCACGGCCTGCTATCTGCTCCCCAAGAACTGTGTACGAGGCAGACGGTTAATAGATGAACTCAAACAACACAATAATGATCATATGTTATACATTATTGCATAATTATATATAGCAATATATTACATAGTATATAAATATATTATGTATAATAATCAAGGAACTGACTTAAACTAAGCAACATGAAAGAAGTTAAGTGTAAGTTTACAAAGAAACAGGGGAACACTTGTTGAAACCATTGCTCACACATTTCATAATTAACTATAAGAGAAAAACCTACTGTTTCTATAGAGAATGCACTTATTATTAATACTGTTGTATGTGGCATCACTAGCATACTTGTTATTGTTTCTTTTTTCTTTCTTTTTTTTTAATGTATAAAATCTCCTTCTAAAAAGCTAAGTTAAGGAATGTCATAGGATTGATTATGTCTACCTGAGAATAAAAATAATTAAAATTTTTTCCCATGAAAATTGTCAGATATCACAAATAAGGAGATAATAATACAATAACATCCCATGTACCTACTTAGTTTTAGCAACTGCCAATGTTTGAAGTTATTTTATTTGTCTTTCTTTTGATGAGAGAGGAAAGTGAAATTCTTGTGTACAAAAACAACAAAAATGTTAAAAGGTCCAGCTTCAGAGCCCTGGCTGGTGGCTCAGTGAATAGGTGCCAGCCTGCAGACCCAAAGGTTGCTGGTTTGATTCCCAGCCAGGGCACATAACCAGGTTCCAAGCCAGGTTTTCAGCCAGGTCCTTAGCTGGAGGCAGGTGAAGGGGAACCATACATTGATATTTCTCTCCCGTTCTTCCTCCCTTCCTGCCCTTCTGTCTAAAAATAATGAAGAAAATCTTAAAAAAAAAAAAAAAAGAAGTCCATCTTCAAAGAGGAACTGCTTTGATTCCAAGTATACACATTTAAGAAATGCAACTTGGTTATGTGCCCTGGCTGGGAATCGAACCAGTGACTTTTGGGTTCGCAGGCCAGTGCTATTCCACTGAGCCACCAGCCAGGGCTCACATTTTCTTTATAGCACAATTTTCTTTCCATTCCCTAGGCCATTACCCAAATTTGTTAATGGCCACAGAAATGCCTCCTATGATGGCCTCAGAGAAAATAATCCCTGTATTTTTTTCCCCTGCCTCCAAACAAGGAAGTGGTAACCCAAGTCGACAGACCTCTAGGGAATCCACAAATTGCTTTAGGCAGCCTGTGAAATCTCAGAAAATGTGCACACATATTTTTACATTTTTTAAAAAAAGATTCTATATATTATTTCCAGAGAAGGGAAGGGAGAGAGGCAGAGAGGGAGAGAAACATCACTGTATGGTTGCCTTTCATCTGCCTCCAGCCATTGACCTGGCTGGAGATGTGAACTGCAACCTGGTTATGTGGCCTGGCTGGGGAATTGAACCAGCAACCTTTGGGTTTGCAGGTCGGCACCTTATCCACTGTGCTACCAGCCAGGGCATACATTTTGTTTTTTATACAGGACAGTGCCAAAGCTTCTCTTCTCGCAGATGCCTGTTACCTACCAAAGGTTAAGAACCTCTGCCTCTGTATATCCTGAAAGCATAGCGAACAGGTTTTCTCACTTCCACTCCTCAGTTCCTCATATCAAAATTTAGCACCTATCACCACCTCCAGGATGCCATCCCTGACTACCTCACTAATAACTGATGTCTTATGTGTCCTGCAGAATTTAAACCAAACTACTTTTGTATTTATCAATTCTGTTGAGATCTCATTCATTTAGCAAGCAGATATTAGGCACCTACTATGTATGTACTAGGCACTACACTCTACGTACTTAGGTGTGCTTTGTCTCCTATTGCACTGTTAGAAGAGGACAAGAAACATTGCACTATCCAACATGCATCCTGCATCCAAGGACCGACATATGGTTTCTTAGCTCCAGTGAATGGGAATGAAACAGCAGCGCCGCTTCTATGGGCTGACATTCAGCTCCAAAAGAGCATGTAAAACCAGGCTCATGATTTTTTGCTTTCCTTTTTAAGTGCAAAAGGGAGACATTTATAGAAAAAGGAAATGTCAGTTGCATTACCCTGGGCATGGTGATAAAGATGCCCAAGCAAATGTCCCCTCCTCTGCACCAATATACTGTGGCACTAGAAAAGTATCCCGGAACCACAAACTGTATGCTGGCCGGCACTCCCTCGCAGTGCACCAGTGTCTACGTGAGACATACAGTTCTAGTTGGCCACACACACACACACACACACACACACACACACCACACACGGGCCTGGAAAAACAACCCAATAGGAAATCTCCCCACCCCATGGAGCCAAGACTGTCAACCTCACGTTCAAAAAACAGAAGAGTAGTTTCTAAACACGCTCATTTTTCGATACTGGGCCCTGGGGTCTTTGAAAGTAGACAGGCTCCTGATGATGACCGAGTTACTTAATAACAGAGGTTGAAGATTATCATGCTAAGGACCTGGAAGAAAGTAGTTAACCCTACCTTTAGAAGGTAGAGTCTCTCTCTCTGTCTGTGTGTGTGTGTGTGTGTGTGTGTCCAGGTCCACTTTGGGGGAGAACTTTCTAACCTAAGCTCCATCCCTCCTGCTGATGCTACTTTAATGGAACTAGTTTTGCAAAACTCTTAACATTAAGCATCCTGATTTAGTGAAAAGGTCTGGCGAGTCTAAGCGGTGGCCCCTTGGACTTAAACCCCATCTGATGTCCAGTTATCCAAAATACCCGGTGAGGATATTTCCCTGGAAGTAAGTGGCTGCGAGGATCAAAGGAGAAAAGACGCGCTCAAGCGTCACGCTGTTGTCACCGCAGGTTCTGCGCTGCTGCGCACCAGGCGGGCCAGGTGTGCTCGCCTCGGCGTCCTCTCCCACAGGGGACTGGCCGCCCGGGTGAAAGGACAGAGGAGACGAGCAAGGGGAGGAGGCTGGAGGGTTACCCTCATCCCGCGGCAGAGCCTCACTTCCCGGGCACGCTTGGGCGGGGCGTTCCAACCGACTAAGCAGGGAGGCGACACTCCTCGGGCTCTGCTCCCTGCCCGCTGCCCCTCCGAGGCTGTCCGCCGGCCTTGGTCCCCGCACTACCCGAGCGCCAACGCCGTCTCCGGAGAGGTGAGGATGGGCTGGGGAGGCTGGGATGGCGACAGGGGCGGAGGACCGCGCGGCCCGGACTGCGGGCGGTCGCCTAGCTGCGGTCGCGGCTGCCACCCGCAGGCCCCCGCGCCCCCGGAGCCTGGCTTCCCGCGCTGGGCGCGCCCCGGGGAGGGCGGGGCGCAGAAAGGCTGGGGAGGCCGCGGGAGGAGGAGCGTGCGGAGGGGCCACCCGCCCCAGCTCTGCCTGCGGAACCCCGGCCCCGAGGCCTCCCCCGGGGGCCTGGCTGTAACTTCTCTGTGGAGCCCCCCACGCGTCCCGGCGCAGGCGCGCTCCCGGTCGGGCACCCGCGCCCCGGGGGTGCAGCTACCCCGCGCGCCCTCTATTTTCCCCTCTCGCCTTTTTCATTCTCACGGTCTCAAGTAGGTCAAGGGGTGGAAGTTACACCTGGCACAGCCTCCGGCTCTGATGCAGAAGCAGCTTTGAACCGCCGCCCGGCGAGAGCGGTGTAACTCTTCAGTTGGGTGGAGCTTCCCGCCCCCATTCCGTGCTGCCAGCTCCGCGCGACCTTGGCTGGAACAAAGGTCTGCGGAGTGGAGCGGCGGGAAGCCTCTGGTCCAGCCCAGTGCGGCCAGCTCTGCGTCTGCCCTCCCTCGGGGGACCCGGAGGAGGGGGCGCGACAGGTCGCCGAGCGCCCGCCCGCGCGCGCGCTCGCGCGCCACTGAAGCCTGGCCGCCTGGGTGAGTTCCTGTGCTTTTGTCATTCCAGTCGCCGGGGGTGACCTGTTTACCTTGAAAACTTGGACGTGACCGCCCCGGGCGAGCCTGCCTTGCAGATGGAGACTGCGGAATGTGCTTCCGAGGTATACTGCATAAATCGGAGCTCCGAGCCGCAGGGGACGCGCTTGGAGCCGTAAAGGTGAAAATGAATCTGTGTCTGTGCAGTACAGGTATACCTTTCCCTGTAGAAGCGTCATTTGAGAACTATTTTTTAACTAGCAGCGGGCGGTGACCTAAGATAACTATGCCAGAAAGTTTGTCAGAATATGTTTTTAGTTGCTCCGAAAGAACTTAACTGAAATAGTCAAAGCAGATGACAAAAATACAGTTTAAGAAGGTGTATCGAAATGGAATGGTAGGATTTGCACTGTTTGCTATATGTATGGTTTTTGCCATTACCTGGGCCTTTTGTGGTAAATGTTATAAGCATACAGTGAGGCTATAAACACCCCCAAGAGCCAGAATGTATATTTATGTCGTTTTGAGATTCAGGTTATTAGCAATGTCACAGGTAAACAATGGGCATTTAACCCCTTCCCTAGCTGCTGAAAGTACTACTATTCATGGGACTTACGAACCTGTGGGGTCCTTGGATGACCTGACTGGCTAATAAGTGGTTAACCTGTTTTGAAGTTTAGGGAAAAAAGAACTGAGAATGGTAGGTTTTTTCTGTCTTTGGCGGCTCACAGTTCAGGGGGCTCTCCTGTCGGTGAGGGAGGCTTTCCAGGAGCTCAGGGGGGAAGGTTGCAGTGGGTCTGAGGAAGACTTGGCAGGTCCCTCCTCACTGAAGAAACTGCTCCAGAGAGCTGCTGTTTTATGGGTGCATTTGGCCGGATTTGAGAAAGATATTCTTTGTATAAATTCTTCTCTTGCTTCAACAGAAGTCCTGTTTCTGGAAAGATTCAATTACTGTAATGATGTTCTTTGGAAATAATTTGTCCGTGTGTGTTAATATAGCAAAAACACCGAGGTAGTTAAAAGGTGTTAATATAGTTTTCCTTATTGGAAAGATAGGAAACTGAAAATGCTACGGGCATGCCTAACTCTGCCTTGACATGGGGCAGGGCGGGGTGGGGGGCAGTTGTTCCAGTCAACCTTAAATCTCTGTTGATGGGTACTTCTACTGCCAAATCTTATAGTGATTAAGAGGATTGTAAAGAAGGTATTATATTTTAGAGTACTTCTGATCGGTGAATAATACGTGAATACTCACATGCATTCCACTTGGAAAGAATTCGCAGGCACCTTTAGAAAGCTCATTTCCAGAATCTGAAATGATCGGATGAGGCCTCCATCACTGGTTGGGAAAAGGCACAAAGGGCCAGTCCAGCTTGGTAATATACAGGTCGTACTGTACCGGGCAAATCAGCTAAGTTCTTGTGTCTACTGCACGTTCATGTTCGGATTGAATATTGAATAGGAACTGAGTGAAGCTCTCTGTAACTTAACCATTGTGATGAGGCTGTCAGAGCTGGTCTGTGCCAGCCTGTGCTTCCGCTCGTCGATAAATTAGGAAAATAAACTAGGAAGCATTCAGAGAAGAGCGCATGAAAAGTATTAAGATGCTTAAAGACAGACTGAAGGAACCGAAAAGCGAGCCTGATTGTAGCACAGTTCGGGTCCCTGGAGGGTGATAATAGAGAGGTGCTAAATGACCTGTTGGGTGTCCTTCAGCTCCTGCAAGTCTGCTTTCCTTTCTGTCAGAAGTGTGTTACCTCACAGGCGTCAGGCTCAGAGGTCTCCGAAGAGAGTTGACTTCCATTGTGTTGGGCACTTACCTCCCTCCTGGAGAAACTGCTGACCACCAAAGGGAAGGGATTTAGAGGTTGCACTGCATCCCCGGGAGTGAATCTCAGCTCCGAGCCATTTCCTCTGCTGTGAAGTGGGGATGAGGTACTTCCTAAGGTGGCTGGTTGTGCTAAATGCTGAGTACGTTTCCTGTTGGCCCACTGTGAGCCGCCTTGTAAGAAGAGGAAACCTGTGGACTTAAAAAGTAGGGTTCCCAGCGCCAGCTGCGTGATGGACGGAAAACGAGAAGGTGCCCTGGCTTGGTCTGCTTATGTTCTCCCATGCGCAGTTGCATGTCACAGGCAGTGTCCTTTGGAAGATGGAGGCTTCGCTGTCACCTCAGTTACAGAAGTGAGCTGCCAGTGAGCTGTGGTGGTTTTGGACGGAAGGAGGAGATATTGGGAGAGCGAGGAGAGGACCCACTGAAACTCTACAATCAAATTTAGACATTTAATTAACTAGTTTCCGTTGCTGCCTGGCGAACGATGGCCCCCGTAAAACACTCATAGTCCCTGGCATTCCCCATGGACAGAGAGAAAAGGAGAGAGCATCTGTCCTTAGTTAGAAACGGTGTGTGGGGATTCGGAGGTGAGGCAGCAATCGTGCTCATTCAGGTTTTCCGCTGTTGAGCTCGGCATTGCCCAGGTACCTGCGGCTCCACGCTGCGCACTTGGGATGTAACAGCAGGACAGGCAGCCCCGGCTGTAAGGACCACAGGTGTGCTTGTAACCTGCTGAGGGAAACCCTTAACTCTGCTCCTGCCGTGTACTGTGCAGGAGGGTGGGGTCAGGAATGCTTGCTTAAGGAGGTGACCCTGGGGTTGTAAGGGAAGGTCCTTGGGGAAGGAAGAGCTTCTAAGGCCCAGGGAACAGCGCCTGCGGAGGCTGACAGTGGCTGGGGGGAGATTGGGTCACGCTGTTGGGGAGGGCTGTGGAGAGAACCTGATCTTTGAAGAAGGAGACAATGTGTCAGTGAGGCAGGACAAGCAGTCCTAGGCTGTGACACACATTTTCTTTCTTTCTTTCTTTTTTTTAATGTTAAGAATTACAGTCTCAATAGAACTCTTAATTCTTTGGTGTCAACATCTTCCCTTAGGTTCCCCCCGACCCAGACTATTCTAGTAAATTATAAAAAAGATATTTACAGCCATGTTTTTAGCTAACCAGAACCTAGACCAGTATTTGCCATAATTGACTGTCAGCTCTTTGCACTACTTAGTTGCATGACTTTAAAACCATATACCTATAGGCAATCTCTATAGGATCACTGGAAGTACACAAGTCAGTACACATATCCATTTGGCTCTGTGTGTCTATTCAAGAACTGCAGGGACTGATTCACTTCTGGCTGTTGTTCCTAAACCCATTTATGGTGTATTCTCAGGAGGGTACTGTTTGACTCTAACATTATATTTTTATTTGATTAATTGTAAGGGAAAATAGTAGTGTTAATCTTTCTATGTTATAGTAACATACTAACTCTTAATTTCAGATCATCTCCCCTCTAATGTTTCTCTTTCATTTGTATTCAAACAAACATTCCGGAGAAAAACCTGGATTATAAGGCTATTGAATTCTTGTCCTTAGCTATATGGAGTTCAGTTGAAGACTAAGTTATAGGTCACAACTTGTTTTATGGATCAATCATCAAAATGATCCTTTGATTTGCCAAGTGTCTGAAGAAAAACCTCCAAATCTGCAGTCACTCTCTGGTTAGATCAGTGATGGAATTAGAGTGGGTAGAGAGAGCATTGGGTTATTTTGTATATAATTTTAAAGAAAAATTTGAGGGAAAGCAGCAGGACTAATATTTGAATGTCGTTGAATGATTTGTTTATTCACTGACTCAAGAAGTGGAACCTCTCTTGTACCGGGATTGGTGCCAGAGGGCTGTGCCCTCAAGAGGCTCAAGAGGCCGGTGGTCTGGGGGAGACAGCAGTAAATCAAGGGTTATGGTGATTGTGCGATTTCATCACAAGTTGTTGCCTCTTCAAAGAGAAAGTGAGTATTCTGTCCTGGCGAGGTCAAAGGTGGTGTTCATGGAAACGTGAACATAATCCTGGTGTCAAAGACTATCTGCTGATATTTTCAACCATGAAAATGTAGGCAAAGGAGACGAAAACTGGTGACTGCTGTCTAGGAGTCTGTCTTGTATCGGTTCCCTTTGACCTGAAAGTTAGAGAGTTTTAGTGTTTGAAGAAATAACGAGTTTGTAAGAAAAGAAGACTGCTTTGGTTTGCTAGTCAATGCTCAGGGTGCCAGCAGGAAGGGGACACTTCAGTCGTATTCAGGGACTTCATTCCTGTGTCCACAAGAAATTGAATTCAGTTCCAAGAATGAATGGCCTTGGAAGCAACTTTGCCCTGACAGCATTTAGGTGACAGCTCAGCCTGGGTAACAATCTTGGTCTCAGCCCTGTTGTACCCTGAGCAGGAAACCAAGCTATGTTACAGCAGGCTTCTGACCTACAGAATTGTGAGCAAGCAAATCAAAAAATAAAAATGATAACTAAAAAACAAACAAACAAAAAAAAAAACCAGAGCCCATGACATGCTACAGGATGTCAAGTTTATAATTGAGATAATTTGAGAAAATGCAGACACATTTGCAAGTGCGGTGGCAATGCAATGATGAACGCAGTTATGAAAAACATCTAGGATGACCATGTGACTTACTGTGGAATCTGTGACACTTTTGAGAGTGAAACGGGCACCGTTAACAATTGTTCTGGGAAGAGAAGCATGACTGAGGACTGCCCCTGCAAACTGGGACTGACAGTCACCAGCTGAAGTGCCAGTTGTGTAGCATTATTGCATTAACTACAATATTGATTTTTTAAATTGTGGTAAAAAAAAAAATATATATATATATATATAACACAAAACTTATTAATTTAACCTTTTTTAAGTGTACAGTGCAGTGGCACTAAGTACATGCACATTGAGACGCAAACATCATGATCATCTCCAGAACGTTCATCATCGTGCAAAACTGAAATTGTTCCTGTTAAGTAACAACTCCTCTTTCACTTCTCCCAGCTTCTGGCTGCTACCATTCTGTTTCTTGTACCTATGAATTTGACTAGCCTAGCTACCTTCTAGTAGTGGAATCTTACAGCATTTGTCCTGCGGCGCCTGGCTTATTGAATTCAGTTAGTGTAATGTCCTCAAGGCTCATCCATGTTGTAGCATGTGTCAGGATTTCCTTTCTTAATGGCTGAATGTTATTTCATTGAACGTATATATCATATTTTATTCATTCATTTGTACATGGACACTGGAGTTGCTTCCATTTAGCAATTGTGAATAGTGCTGCTATAAACATGGGTGTATAAGTATCTCTGTGATTCTGATTTTTAACTGAAGAAATTAAAAATGGAGGGGGAAGATATTCTTTCCCTCTACAGAGTACTGTCAGGAGTTCAGATATATATATATCTGAACTGATGAATGTCTGCCTCTGCAGAATTCATCACAAAAAGCAGCTGTTGCAGATACTCTAGACCGCCTGCTGAAGACAGACAAACAAACCCCTAGGGTCTCAAATTTCATCCCCATACAAGAAAGGAAGCTTGTTTTCCCCTCACAAGTACCCTTGTGCATTAACCACGGATGTTTCTTGTGAAAGGGGCTGGAATCTAGAATCGGAATCAGAGGCAAGTGAATGGCTGAAGCAAACAAAGAACCAGGAGATCAACAGCATGAGGCTGAACACGGAATGCTCCACGTGACCAAAGGCATCTCTGTAACACAGGGACCATGAACTTCCTGGAAACAGGCAACACACCAACAGCCACCTGTTGATTTGGAAGCTGAGATGAAAGGAAACAGGCTACAGTGGAATGTGGGTCTTCCTGATACAAAGAAAAACACTCTCACTTTGGTGATGGGAGTAGATACTAGATGGTCAATGCCAAGAACATCAGTGCATCTGAGTCCAGTTTAGATAATCCCTTCATGGAAATAAAAGCATCCAAATACAACCCTTTGTATGAAATTTTAAGTAATTTTATTTCCACTGGGAATTTTTAGTACTGGAAAGTAGTGGTGACATATCTGAAACAAATAAGGAACTGTCACATTTACTGGATGGGCATTGCTTTCTCTCTGTAAGTCTCCATGGCAAATGTCAGCTCTCGGTGGAGTCAACAGAGGAAATTTGTCTGTAAAGCAGCCTTGAAGGAACTTGACAAACTTTTGGTCATTAGTAGTAATCAAGCTTCAGAAAACACATCTTCAGAAATTATCTGCCAAACAGAAATGATAGCTGAGCGACAAGTAGCTTTGAGGGGAAAAAAAGAAGAAAACAGACCCAAGTGAATGTCTTCTGGCTTCCCAGACTGAACAGTTCACAAGGCAGCTCATCAGACTGTACCTGTATGGGTGAGGACTGGAAAATCAACAGGCAGGTCCATATGAAAACCTGCATATATTTTAGCAGTTTTATTTGTTATTACCCCAAATCGGAAGTAACCAACATGTCCTTTAGTAGGTGAATGGATAGACAAACTACGGCACTTCCAAACAATTATTGAGTGATAAAAACATCTATCAAGCCACAAAAAGACGTGGAGGAACCTTAATGAATATTATTAAGTGAAAGGAACCAGTTTGATAAGTTTAAATCATGTATGATTCCAACTATATCACATTATGTAAAAGGCAAAACTTGAGACAGTGAAAAAGGCCAGTGGTTACCAGGGTTTTTTTTGGGGAAATGGGATGAATATAGAGCACAGGGGTGTTTTAGGGTGGGCCCCTCTTGAAAAGAAAGAAGGAAGAAAAGCCTGAAGCAAGGTCTGGGAGTGGCCTGTACCTGTGAGTGGTTCTCCAGTTCTGTTTAAGGAAAGGGAACCATCTCTGCTGATTGAGGCGTGGAGACCTTTCAAAAAGAGACTAAGGATGGGAAAAGAGAGGACAGACTAATGCCCCAGGAAAGAGCTCGACACAGGAGAGATGCTAGGCTTTGAAAGGACCCTGATAATTCTGGAACAAAATGGATGTATAAGCTGAAGGGTACAAGGAAGGAAATTGAAGAAATTTATATTTCTTAGTGAAGTAGGAGCAGAGGTAGCCTGTTAAGGTACTATTTGTCAATATAAGTGTCAAACAGCTCAGGCTTTCTTGGGAAATGGAGTTAAGTGCCCCATGTAAACAATAAAAGGTTGAGCTTTGGTTTTCTATCCATTTGCCCATTTTTGACTATTTTCTCATGCATGAAACTGGGCAACTACTCATTTTCTAACTGTTTAGGACACCATCCAGCAAAGATGATTGAAGTAGACTATTTGACCTTGCTAAGGTAAAAGCTACTTTTAAAAAACTTATCAGTGTTGTCATACTTATTATTTTTGTTACTTAAAAACTATTTCTCAAAAATATTGTATTCACTTTTTGATATTTTACATCTCATAATTGGAATTGGGGTCCATCATATAGTTGAAAGTATATCACTGACATTCTTGACAAAATAAATATGTTTATTACAGGATAGATGATGTCTTAGTCAGCGTGGGCTGCCATAACCAAAGACCTCAGGTTCGGTGGCTGAAATACTAGAATGTATTTTCCTACAGTTCTGGAGTTTCTAAGTCACAAATCAAGGTGCCAGCCAGTCTGGTTTCTGATAGAAGCTCTCCTTCCAGCTTGCAGATGGCCACATTCTCACTGTGTCTTCACAAGAGCTTTCTTCTGTGGACACATAGAGAGATAGAGAGTGCTCTCTAGGGTTGCTTCTTAAAAGGACACTAATCTTATTGTATCAGGGCCCCACCCTTATGACCTTATTTAGCCTTATTTATCTTCTTATAGGACCTTGTCTCTAAATACAGTCACACTAGGGACTAGAGCTTCAACAGAGGAATTTTTGAGAAAGACATAAACATTCAGCTCATGAAGATGGCACCCTGGATTCTATTGAATATTGTACTCATAACAAACTTAATCTTAACAAGCCATTACCAAGAAGCATTTCCGTCTTGCTTAGGAAGGAGCTTCAGCTTAAATCTTTTGTCTTACCTATTTAAAAAATTTTAATAGATTATGCTGAAACGCTGTGAATGTTAAAAAATGGTATTTATAATTTTGAATCAGAAATAATAGACGATGTATCCATATAGGCTTAGCGCTGAAAAAAAAATAGACACAGTCATAAAATGGAGTATGAAAACTGAAATAATTAAACTTTTCAAAACAGTCTGGTTTATTCTGGGCACAGACTTAATAACTCCTGCTGCTAGGAGAAGTACAATTTACTGCCACAAGAAAGCTTCAAATGTCAAGGATATTCTGATAAAATACATGCAGGCTGCCTGCAAATTAGACCGTTCTTTCAACTGCTCTATTTCCTACTTCTGTGCAGCTTTCATAATTGTGGCACTTTGAACAGAAAGCTCTGTGCATGACATACACATTCCAGCCCTGCCCCTGAATTGGTTTTCATAGTTATTAATTAGGTGTGCATTGTTACAGTGGAGGGCACTACAAGATCCAAGCTGTTAGAAGTTCAGAATAAATGACACAGAAGTAGCATTGAAGTGAATGCACAGCAAGGAGATGGTGGCAGGAGCTCTGGTTAAAAAGCAAAGGTGGACAGAGAGGCCAGCGCCCATGGACTTAGCAGCAGGTCACAGGTGCCCTAAACCCTTTCCCACAAACAGATCATGACTCCAAACCCAGAAGGCTTAAGAGTGGTCAGTGTAGTTGGCACCACACTGGTTTATCCAAAGCTGACCCCACAGATGACCCGAAAGTCCTTGCCTTCCTATTTTAGGTAGGATTCCAAAAGATTTAGTTGTCTGAATTTTTTTAAGCCCAAAGCAGCAAGTTTGAAAGTACAAGAACTTACTGGAGACAAAGTGAGAAACTTACTGGAGACAAATTGCTGACAGCAGTCAAACCTAGGGCCACTGAGTGGGGGTGCAGGCATTCTTGTTAGTCCTGGGGAGCATCACTGCTCTGTAATACTTTGTCATAAGTAGACCCTATGTTATCAATAGAATTGTATTTGTTATAGGCAATTTTAAAGGATATGAAAAGTATGGTGTACACCTTAGAAAGATCTCCATAAAAGTGATTAAAATAAGTAATACCTTGGAACTGAAAAAGATCAATTTCAATATATCTAATGGTAACTTGTGTGACAGGCTTTGAATAAAGTTAGTCTAATTTTTAAAATATATTTTATTGATTGTGTTAGTACAGTTGTCGCAATTTTCCCTCTTTGCTCCTCTCTACCCAGCACCTCCCATTGGCTCCAGCAATACCCCTTTTAGGTCATGTCCAAGGGTCATTGGCTACTCCATTGTCTATACTGTTCGTAACATCCTCCTGCCTATTCTGTAGCTACCAGTTTTTACTTCTTAATCCTTGCACCTTTCTACATTCTTCCCTTTCCCCCTCCCAAATGGTAATTTGTCCAGATGATCTCGATATCTATGATTCTGTTTCTATTCTGCTTGTTTGCTTAGTTTGCTTTTGGATTCAATTGTTGATGGTTGTGAATTTATTGTCATTTTAATGTTAATAGTTTTGATCTTTATTTTCTTAAATAAGCCCCTTTAACACTTTATATAATAATGGCTTGGTGATAAGGAACTCCTTTAACTTTACCTTACCTGGAAAGCACTTTATTTGCCTTTTGATTCTAAATGATAGCTTCGCTGGATAGACTAATCTAGGTTGTAGGTCATTGTTTTCATCACTTTGAATACTTCTTGCCAGTTGATTCTAGCCTGCAAAATTTCTTCTGAGGAATCAGCTGACAGTCTTATGAGAACTCCGTTGTAGGTAACTATCTGCTTTGCTCTTGCTGCTTTTAAGATATTTTCTTTCATTACTTGGTGTAATCGTCTTTGCATCCATCTTGTTTGGGACCCTCTAGGCTTCCTGGACATGTATGCCTATTTTCTTCACCAAATTAGGGAAGTTTTCTTTCATTTTTTCAAATAAGCTTTCAATTTCTTGCTGTTTCTCTTCTTCATCCAGCACCCCTATGATTCATTTAAATATTGCTTTGTTTTCCTAGAGGCTCCTTAGCCTACCTTTGTTGGGCTTTTTAATATTGTCTTCTCTTCTAGCTGTTCTGATTGAATGTTTTTTATTCATTATGCTCTAAATCATTGATTTGACTCTTGGATTCACCACTCCATTGTTGATTCCCTATAAATATTTATTTCATTTAGTGTAACCTTCATTTCTGTCTGAGTCTTTTTTTGTGCTTTTGAAGTACCCAGTGAATTCCTTGAGCATCCTAGTAACCATTGTTTTGAACTCTGCATCTGATAGATTGCTTATCTTCATTTTGTTTAGTTTTTTTTTTTCTGGAGTTTTCTTCTGTTCTTTCATTTCAGCCATATTTATTTGTCTCCTCCTTGTGTTTCTGTGTATCAGGTAGAGCTGCTTTGACCCCTTGTTTTAGTAGCATGGCTTAATGTAAAAAAAGTGCACTGGGAAGTTAGATGGGACAGAGTCTTAGGTAATTGTAAGGGTGAGGTAACCCATGTGAGCCAAGTTGATGGAGTCTCAGATATGGTGCCTCTGCTCTGTGTTTCTGTGTGGGGGGAGGGCTCAAAAAAAGAAACAGTGGCTGCTGCCTGAGCTCTGGAGTTTTATCTGGGAGGAAGCTGTCCCCCAGACACTTAAGTGTTCTTCCATTTGTCACTGGTGCCCTTCATACTGCTGCCCTGGTGCTAGAGCCCGGAGGGAGTGAGATTGAGTGAATCCTAAATCCCTGGTGGGCCCTTTAAAAGGAGATGCCTGAGAGTCCTGCAGTTTCTTTTGCCGCCCCAACCCCCACTGGTTTTTACAGCCAGAAGTTACGGAGACTTATCTTCCTGGCACTGCAACCCTGGGCTGGGTGTTCTGGTGTGGGAATCCCTCTCTCCCGAGATATCCCTTCTGATTTCTATCCACCACACGTGAGCATGGGACCAGCCTGTTCCATATCTCCATGTCTCCACCCCTCCTACCCATCTGAATGAATGTGACTTTTTAAATCCCTTGGTTGTCAGACTTCCATACAGCTCAATTTTCTGATGATTCTGGGTGAAAATCATTTTGTAAGTTAGTTGTCATTTTTGCTCTGGTTGCATGAGAGGTAAACCCCAGGTTTACCTATGCTTTCATCTTGACCAGAAGTCTAAAGTTGGTCTAAATGTTCAGGTTGGTGCCTCGTTAGATAGCATAGGATTTCTCTGACTGATGCAAGAGATGGCATATCCTAATACCATCCACTGCCTGTGTGGGGTGGGAACTCAGAGAGCAGTTTGGCTTCTAGAACTTGTGACCAGGGGTCTGATCACCTTGGAGATGGGCCTCACCTGTCAGTCCAGGGGCTGGGCACAGTAGGGAGGTACATGGCACAGCCTAATTTCCCCAGACTGGAGGAGCAAAAAACTAGGCTTTACAATACTTTCAGTACCATGTTTCCATTTTACAGTGTCTTCTTCAATTTTACATCAGGAGATTATGATCCAAAGGCATTTTATAATCAGGTAGCACTCATCATCAGCATCATCTCCAATGGTCAGTACTCCAGAGGTATAGGAAAGATAGGTAATAAAATTCTAGGTAGTGTGAAAATAAACTTTTTTATAGTACACAAAACATCAAATTGAGAAGTAGAAATGTTCTGTGGGTTTTATGCTGAAATCATTTCCTGTGTTTACTTGTGGTAGAGTTGATGTTAAAAATGACTTTTCCTATTAGCATTTGATCAACTCAGGTCACCTCCTTTTAGAGTATTTTTCATTTTCTCCAATAATGCACTCCGTGAATCCTTTCTCATTAAAGTGGCTCTTTAACACTGGTAATTTCTAGGGAAGGGAAAGCCTCCTGAGTTTTCAATTTTTCTCATTAAGCCTGGAAGCTGTCACTCCCAGAGTAGAATGATTAATCCACTTAGAATGCCAGAAGACTATTAACTACATTTTCCAGAACATTGTCCTTATGCTGTATAGTGATTGTCAATATGAAAGTAGAAATGGGGTCCAAGCTGTTAACACATTTTGAATTTGTTGTAAAGCATTGTTGCAGGCTCAAGCTTGCCATTGTCACTGCAGAGGCTGAAGAACCTTTAATACAGCTTCTAAAAAAAACGATAACAACATCAATGAACTTCTATTTTAAATGAAATGCTACTCAAATCACAGAAGACATACTAAGGGAATGTAGAGGTCTGCAGAAATGTGCGACTTGGCTAGGATGCAGCCTATTGGGTGAGGGTGAGGTCGGAAAAGAGAACAGAGTGGACAGACCTTCCTGATTTCCTGCCCCTTTAACCCAGAAAGTCATGGGCTTGCTTGTTGGAATGGCTGCAGAAGAAGAATTTTTCTTTCGAAAGCAAATATTGATCCTGTAGCAGTTTCTGATTTATTTGTCAAAAAAGAGTTACCAGTTCTTATTAATTACCAGAATCTCTCTCTGCTCCCTAATCTGAGGTCCGAGTTTTTATGGGAATGCAGCCTGGTTAAGGGGAATCTTACGGAGTTTTCAGTCATCAGTGAGCTGATGACTACATTCACTTCAAGTTCACCTGCCTCTTCTGAGCAGGCCAGTCCTCAGGATGGTAAGGTAAGGATGGACAGCACAGACAGTGACCCCAGAAGTGCACCTCCTCCTCCCTCAGTAGGTCTCTTCTAATTCCTAGAGTTGCTGAGCTGTAATGGGTCCACAACATGCCACTAATCAAACACACAGGACCGGCCTGCCCAGCATCACAGAGAGAAGAGACAGACTGCAGTACTCAGGTCATCACAGAGACATGCCTACTGACACGTTCATGTAAAACCAGTCCCGCCTCTGTTGATCACACCCACACCCCCTGTGCTCTGACCCTACTATACTTTTGTGCTCATATAGGCTTGTAGGTTTTTGTATTATTATTGATATATAAATAAACATGTATATACATATGTGTGTGTGTGTGTGTGTAAGCATTTGAGATCCTAGTCTCACTTGCTGATACTGAACTGAACACTTCTTTCCCTTAACTCTTCACTGGTGCTAACTCCAACAATACTTGGTTTTCTTTCTAGTAAGAAAACTATATTTTCTTATATATATGAGTATACATGAATATACACATACATATACATTTGTGTGTGTGTGTGTGTGTATGTGTATGCGCCATATTTTGCTTCTGGGAACACAATTGTATGAAAACAATAACCAAAACCGCCTCCCCCCAAATTTAATTTTTGTAGGCATCTGTTATTATTAAACACAGCAGTCTGTTCTTTCACTGTCCTTGAACTTTTCGTTCTGAGATCTGTTTCTTATCTAAGTCTGTATTTCCTGTGCTCTCTTATTTCTAAAGTGGCTGTGGATCGACCTTCCCATTGCCACGTGTGCTCCATCACACCTAACAGTGAGGAGAGTGTTCACGGCAGGTGCACACCACTCTTTGCTGTACCCTCCCTTCAGCTCACTCTCCTGGCTCCGCCCCGGGTGCAAGGCACTTCCCAGGCCAACCTGAGCTGCACTGTTTGGATGTTGCACTGACCCCTCTGGGGCTGTCTTGTGTCTTTAGATGTTGGTGAAAGAGAAAGGTGGGCTGCCCTGCCCTGCTCTTTTCTGACCTTCGCGATGTAACCCCACATTTTAGACATTTAGCACAGCGTCAATATTAATACTGTGCCACGGATTAGGGTCTTAAAAATAAATATCCAGCTAAGTTTTAAAAGCATTAGCTACAGCTCTGGCTGGTGTGGCTCAGTGGACTGAACGCTGGCCTGTGGACTGAAAGGTCGCTGGTTCAATTCCCAGTCAGGGCACGTGCCTGGGTTGCAGGCCAGGTCCCCATTTGCAGGGTGTGCAAGGAGCAGCACATCAATGTTTCTCTCCCTCTCTTTGTCCCTCCCCCCTTTCTAAAAATATATCAAACGTTAAAATAAATAAAAGTACTAGCTACAGAAAATTACAATTTCATTGGGAACTGGAAGCAGGAATCGGCACCAAACCTTTTTGTTAGACTGCTTACTCAGTCATTTCACACTTTCCCAGGCTCAGTCTGTGCAGAGCAATGGGTTTACGGACGGTGGCAAGAGAAATTCAAGTCCAGTATAGATTATTAGTGCTTTAAAGTTAGGTTGTGCTTTTGGGATGTTAAAGCACACTTTTATATGAAAATCAGAGTCTTAAGAAAGATAGAGTGTTTTCTTTATACCTAAGAGAAACTAGAGAAGCTAAGTGACTTGCCCATAGTCACATTGCCAATGACAGATCTGGGCCCAGGGTTTTTCTCCCAGTACAGTGTTTTTTGATCACAACAAAATGCTCTGAGTTCTACTTTTTTTATTTGTGAGGTTTAAATATATTTTATTGGTGTTTCGATTTTAAATTATGTATTTTATTGACTGACCATACATAAACACACCAAACATACTCCTATGTGTCTGCTCCCAATACTCACTACTTCACTTCTGGCTTACTGGCCACCAGATGTGTGCGCTTTTATACACAGTTGGCAATTTTGAAGCACCAGTTGGATGTCCTACAGTTTGACTCAATCCTGACACCACCTCCCTGGAGGAAGCATCAGGTCCGGTTACCATCAGTACATAGCTGCTTGTTAATAAGGGAAAGGGAAGCAAAGGGAATTAGACCCTGAGCTTGATAAATTGGGGAGCACAGGCCTGTTTGGTTCACTGGGAAGCTACAGCTTCATACCCCAGGGGGTCGTAGCATTTCTCTGCCCGGGGAATTAACACTCCTCCCATCCCGCCCTCAAGCACTGGATTGTTGGGAGGTACAGGGTAAGGTGCTGGGTGAGGCCGGCCAGCCTAACTAGGGGATGTACCTATCCAAAGCCTGTCAAAGCTCCGGAAGCTTATTAACCAATCTGAAAAAGCACCTGGTCAGTCCCTGGTTATAATCCTAGGGGAACAAAGAGCTCTCTCTCCCTCTCTTTCTTTCTCTTCCATGTGACCTGCACTCACTCAGGTGTCTCTCTTTAGCCATGTGGCCCTTAGCAGCCACACGGCCGATGGCTACCCAGACTCCAGTGCAGGCTCAGCAGAGCAGTGGATTGCAGCCAGGTCCACACGCTAAACTAGCCAGATGCTGGACTAAACTGAGATTTCATATGGCACAGGATTCCTGAACATTGACATTATTTCTGGCCCTGATTTTCTATGGTGGGATGAACAGCAATAAGAAATTGGAAACCCAGGGGGACAGAGGGGAGCAAAAAGGGGATGGATGTAATACAACAACAATAAAATTAAAAAGAAAATTAAAAAAAGAAGAAAAGAAAAAAAGAAATTGGAAACCCAGCTTCTAGTCTACTCAAACAAACCGTTTCACCACACCATAGTTTCCTATGTGTGGATCCTTGGAATGCCTTTCTTGCGATCTCGTGGAAGAGCCTGATTTCCACTGAAAACACCACCACCGGTTAAGGGCTCAGCCCCACAAGACTGCCTCCTCCCTTCAGTCACCAATCATAGGTCCAGCTTAGACCCACTGTGCTTCCAAGCAACCTGCTGACTTTCTGACCAATCGTGCGCTCCCACAACCCCCACCTTGAATTCTATTCATTTGTAGAGCAGCCCACAGAGAACTCAGGAAACATTTTACTCATGAGATTACTGGTTTATTTTTAAAAGATAGAACTCAGGAACAGCCAGATGTAAGAGAGGCATAGGACAAAATCTGGACCTCTTCCAGGTCCCAAGCTTCCGTCCCTTTGGAGTTTGACATGTGCCAACGTCCTAACATGGGGACATGTACTTGTCCATTTCCGTGGAACTTCTCCAGACCCCACCTTTGGGGTTTGTATGGAAGCATGATTGACTCAGTCATTCACCATTGGCATTTGAACTTAACCTCCAGCCTCTCTCCCCTCTCTGGAGGCCTGGGCATGGGCCTGTCAGTCCAACCCGTGGCAATTGGCACCTTCCTTAGGGATTTTATAAAGGGCACCTCATTAACATAAACTCAAGTGTGATAAAAAGGGACTTGTCGTTTATTAGTAACAGAAGACACCCATTCCACCTTTGTGCTCTGGAACTGCTTCAGGAACTGGGGACAAAACTAACTATAACAGGAAATGATACCCCTATCGCTCTTATATAGGATATTATAAGGATTTTAGGAGCTATGTGCCAGGAACAGTGGACAAAGATCAAATATATATTTCTTATAATGTAAGTTATTATGTAACTCTTATGCCAATATATAAGAGAAAGATGGAGAAATATCCATTGACAAAAATTATTACACAAGGAAACAGGGGAAGAAAAGCAAAAGAAAAATTGCTAAGAATTTCAGAAAGAGTTTTTCAAGTTGAGCTACTTACTATCCTTCTGGACATACGAGGTCTGTCCTGGAAGTATCAGCCGCACAAACTTTTCATGATACTGACATTGGCTCGATACTTTCGGAACAGACCTTATCTGTGCACATGGTTATAACTTTATATATTACAAGCTTATTTTATGACCAAAATAGTTTCTGATGTGTAAGTTTTTCCTGTTCATTTATCTAATGAAGATGATTGGGCACCTGCTATGAGCTAGGCTGTTTTCAGAGTGGTAGGTGCATGTATCAGGAATCCAGAATACCTGATTTCATGGTGTTTACCAACTAGTTGAAGGAGACAGACAATAAACAGCTATAGCAGGATGCTGATATGTAATTCTTTGATTTCTTGCACCATAGTGCAAAAATATTGCTGTGCTAGGCAGTGTACAGCCAGGAAAATGGAAACCGTCCCAGTTCTGTTGACAGAGGACATGTATAAGGAGTTCGCTAAACAGATATTACAGGACTGAAAATGGAAAGAGGGAACAAGTGAGGTAGGATAACCAAGTTAACTGCAGTTGCCACCCTGTGTTGGGGCAACAAAGAGAGGAGAACAGGCTATCAGGACCAAGGTGCCTGGAGCAGGAGTCCCAGAGCTGGGACCCAGATGCCGAGAACTCAGAGGGACCCAGACATCTGAGAATGGGCTGCTGGCTGGCTCCTGTGGGCTTCTGGGGTGCTCATTTAAGTGCAAGATCCTTCTTGAACAATCACTGACAGCAAAAGGACTATGACGTTCCTCGTCACCCGACCTGCTGGAACCTTCTTTCTTAGAGGAAAGAAGACTGTGATGTTCGGCCTCCCCTCTGGGTCCTGCCTGAGGGATGTTCAGTGTTAGATTTTTATTCATCTGGAATCTCGTATATTTCATTTCCTTGTTCTTTTCTGGCCCTTTCTTGTCTACAAACTCAAAATGGCTTGTGATGGAGCTGCAATGAATAGGGCCGAGTCCTTGCCTGTGGCAGAGCCGCCTTTGATTACAGATCTTCTCATTCATATTGTGCTGTATTTCTTGTATTTTCCTCCCGTCACCGTTAACACGTGCCCCCCATGGTCCCCACCACGATGGTATTACCTTCACTTCCTTTATTTAGATTTTGGAGATAATCTCTTACTGCTAGATGATTTTAATGTAGACACAAAGTCCTCCAAACTTGCAAGGAAAACAAAGTATTTGGGAGGAATATTTGATCCTTTTCCCTTGGAATAAACTCGTCTCATTCTTTCCACCTTCTTACAACATATTAACTCCAGGGTAACCTGTGGTCTTTGTTGCGAGTCCAGAGAGACTCATATTGTCCCAGGGCCGCATACAAGTGTTTTGATGTTTTGAAGCCCTTTGTGTGTTCTGCACGTAGGATTTCGATCAGAAATGCCAGGTTTTCCTTTCCTGCCATTTCTCCTGTCATCTCTATGGCATATCATTAAAGAGTTCTGTACAGCATAAGGAAAATTCATTAGATCAGCCCCCTGTTTTACTTGCCTCATTATTTAGAAGGACTAATACTCAAAATATCACTCCAAATCATGAAAGTTTATATTGCTTGCTAGCTCTACTATTGTGTCAATAACTCATGTGCTTGCTCCCTATTCTTGTCATTCTTCTACTGTGTTGCTCTTGTATTAGTCTGTAGCTTCTCTGCCGTCCATCTGTTGCTCCTTTCCTGCTTACCAAAGCAGCTGTTGCCCAGGAAGTGCTCAGCCCGAATTTCTATTTAATAGAATTTAATAGTACTATGGTAGAGCAATAACAGCACATGGCTACCTGTCCTCATGCTAGTGTACAGGGGTTAAATATTGGTGACCCTTGACATTCTAACCTCATTCCTTTCCTTACTCTGTACAATCTTTTGACACTTAATGGACTCCCATGTCCTAGGATAATGATGATTTTTAAATGACCTCTAGGCCAGCTTGTTCTCCTGGACTTCATATTCTCTCACTTTCTTGTCTTTCAGATACCATACAAATGACATAGGCAAGCCTGAACCTTCCTTCTGACGTGGCCCCTCTGATGGTGGACAATAACACCATCTAAAAGGCCATTTTTAAAATCCTGCTGTTCCATTCTTCGCCTATTCATATGGTAGCCACTTATTGAGTAGTCTGTACATTGAAATACGAAGCAAAGCCTCAGGGATCATAAGATAACATTGCCCCTCTCTGGAAAAAAAATGTTTAAATCAATTCTAGAACATGGGTAATATATGCGGACAGTTATGCCATTATTTAAGATTTAGTGATTACTATGGCATTTTAAAGTCAGTTACCAACATCTAGTCCTTCTTATATCCTCTTTCCTGCAGGTGCATAAATCTTACCTAGCTTTATTTGATATCTTCACATGGATTCCAAAGGAAGGGTTTATCAGAGTTTACACGTGGTCATTAAAAAGTTTTAAAAGTTTAAAACGTTTCCTTCTGGTTGCCTTTTATTCTCTCTACCGCTATTTTAGAATGGTGGTGCATCTTACTGTACCAGCCTTCTTATTACAGCATCCTCTTGCCTTAATGCTCCATCAGTCATCCACTCCTATTAATTTGATCTTTTCTCTGTAATGCCTCTTGTATTTGTCCTAGCATGCTTAGGTGTTGTCTTCCCTTCCTCTGTCTCTTCCCATCAACTGCATAGTTAAGAGTGTGAACTCTGGACTCAGTTTTTTGGGTTCAACTCCTATCTCCTCCACTTATTAGCTACGTAACCTTGGAAAGGCACTTCTGTTCTCTCTGCTTTGTTTCTTATTTGTGAAATTAAGGGACACAGTAAGTTCTATTTCATAGTAATTTAGTAGACTCAATGATTTAATATACGTTAAGTGCCTGCAGTGGCCTGGCTGATAGTCAATAATTAATTATGTTTGGGTGTTGTGCTTTGCTATTGTTGTTGTTGTTAATCTACTGGAAGTTCTTCTTTTTTGCATATATGGTTTCCTATGTTTGGAGTGACCCATACCACCTTCACCTGACTTACCTCTTCTGTTTCCTGAGCTTCAGCTGGAGTGGCAGCTGATTTGTGTAGGCACCACGGCCCAAGGGAAAAGGGCACAGGCAGGCGAGTTGGCAAGACACAGTGGAACACCTAGGTCAGGCCATGGAAGCGTGGTTGCAAACGGAGAGCCTTTAGCTTCAGGACGAGCATGGCTGCTCAGTGAACAAATGTACCTTCTTTATGATTATGGCAAGCTCTGAAAGTACATGAGGAAAGATGACAGCCTCTAACTAATAGCTCCTTCAGGACCCTTCTTACATATTCTCCCCCGCAGAACCAGCCTTTGTGGCATTCAGTCGTGCAGATCACACATCTGCTTATGATTGAGAAATGACCAGGGTTTAATGGAATATGTATATATATTCCAAAGACCTGAGAGCTTTTTAACGCACACCCAGATCATTGATTCTTAAATAGAGACCCAGATTGAGGTGGGTTGGGGGGAAGGGGTAAATTAGGGAAAGCCACATGCACCCCCTGCCATCCTGAGAGTCATTGTGCATAAGAGGAGGTGTAGTTTGTGGCCATGAGGTGCACACACAAAGGAGATGAAGTCTAGGAAAGACAGTTGAGCACTGTGATCAGATTAGGGTCCATCTGCCTTATTTACAGATGAGGGATCCAACCTGAGGTTTTATAAGATGGGCTTTTCCTGCCCACCAGTCATCTTTGTAGACTTCATTTTGTACTCCCAAGACCTCTGCATTGCAAAGTGCTTTTTTGGCATACAAGTTTTTGTTTGTTTTATTTTATTTTTGTAACTAAAAGCTTTTTGATGGGTTTCACAGGAGACCTACTATATTGTGAAAAAAGAAAAAAGAAATGTGGACAAGAAGAATAGGAGTGCTTGTCATGGTGACATGGAAGTAGCTCATAATATGAACAACATTGAGCAGTACTGGAATGGTTTAGCACAATTTAGTAATATTGTCTTAAATAAGTAGCCATACATTCAATTAAGCCACTCTATTCTGAGTTGACTTTCTGTGCTGGCAACTCTTCCAGGGACAAAAATGAAACAATTTGATTTTGGGGAGAAGTGATGTATGTGTTACAGAAAGCTTAAGAATTAATTCAGAAATTGCTCTTGCAGTTCTGTCCACTCCACTCCATGGAGTGACAGGTCTTTCTAACCCCTTCTTCTCTGGGTAATATATGAAGAGGTCCGGAGGTCAACCTGGGCTGTAGCTGCTTCAACATTTTTGTTCTGTAAAGTGACATTTGCTGTTTGTTTTTTTCTCAATAAAGCTTGCATTCTCTGCAAAGGTTCCTGCAGAGTGGCCCATGTGAAGGACCTCATTATTCGATTTCATGCCACTACTTGCCATGCACACATTCCACTGAGGTTATGAGCAACAGCTGTCACTCTCTGAAAGTGGGAACTGCCACCAATCACGAAGACAAGAAGTGATTTTCCTGTAATCACAAGATGACTCAGGTTAGTTGCTGTCTGCTATTCCCGCAACTTAAATAATATGAGGGTTGGGGACGCTGTGCATGTTCAGTAAACCTAGTTAGTCCCAGTTCCTATCGTTTGAAGTTTATGACAATGATGTGAAGTCAGTTGGGACAGACTGGTAGGTAGCGAGCATGCTGAGAGCCCTGAGGGTGGCAGGTAGAGGGTGGAGAGACTGAGCAAAAAAGAAAAAGGAGCCATAAACACGTCCAACAGTGTGGTGATTGTGGGGGGAGGGGGGAGGTAGAAGAGAGTATAACAAAGGTAAATGGTCATGGGAAAAATATAGTAAAAATGAAATATTAAAAAAACAAAGTTGGAATTTTTTTTTGCACCAGGTGGAAAAAATAATTTGAAAATAGCTGTACAGAGTAAGTTAAAATTACAACTATATACAGGATTTAGGGTTTTTTTTTAGTGTAAAATGTTTTTCTAGAACTTAAAAAGCATTATTAAATGACAGGCTTTTTTTTTTTTTTTTAAGATTTTGTTTATTATTTCCAGAGAGAGGGGTAGGGAGGGAGGCAGAGAGAGGGAGAGAGACATCAATGTGTGGTTGCCTTTCACCTGCCTCCAGCTATGGACCTGGCTGGAGACCTGGCTTGCAACCTGGTTATGTGCCCTGCCTGGAGAATCGAACCAGAGACCTTTGGGTTGGCAGGCTGGTGCCTTATCCACTGTGCCACCAGCCAGGGACTAAATGATAGGTTTTATTATACAAAAGTTTGCAGTATAATTTGTACCTGAAAATAATATGTAGGTGTTAAGTTTGAAGAATCACATATTAAAAACTACAAAAGAAAACCTATGTATTTTATAACTAAGTATAAGCAAATTCTTCAAGCTGTCCTAGTTAACTTGTATTTTCACTCTAGAATTATAGTTTAAATACATCTTTAAAATTTAAAGCAGAGTTTTATGCTCTCATTTTGAATGCCGTGTCTTCTGTGGCATTTATAATAGAACAATTTGTGATATTCGTATTTGTTTTTGGTTATAAAGCCGTGATTATTGCATACCAGGGTTATATTCCCCAAACAAGCCTCTGTTAGGGCAGGAAATCAGGAACTGAAAAACATACCAGGGGAGCTTATCCAAGCCCTGCTTTCCTCGGAGTGACTGTCAGCCCCCAGCAGTGCATTTATGTTTTATAACCTAAGACTTGAGCACCAGTTTGGCTGGAGTAAGCATTGTTGTCTTCCCGGGGATGCTAGGGAAACAGCTCATAGACTTGCTGGTTTATCAGTTAATCGTTGAGTGACACTCCAGGGCCTGCCCTCCAGCAGCTTCTAATCTAGTCGGGAACAAATGCAGAGCTGAGAGTTCAAGATGGTATCAGGGGATATGCCCTAGGAGTTGACAGAGATAATAGATGCGCAGTGTACAGAAACACTGGCAGAAATTATTTTTAGCTATAGTTATCCAGGAGGTCGTTATGGAGAAGGAAGATGCTTTGAAGGGCAGATGAGATTTTAGAGGGGTAGGTAACAGGACAGGGAACAGCCTGCTGGCTTCAAGAGAGACCTCGTGTGGAGCTGGACAGGCAGCCCACTCAGGGACAGGTGAGGAGGGTCTTCGGGTGGAGCCGAGTATCCAAGACGGGGTCATTGCGGTAGATGAGGCTGGACAGGTAGACCAGGACCCGGTCAGCAGAGTTTGAATGCCAGATTGAGGGATGTAAGCTTTATCCCTTAGAGAGTAGAGGTCCCCTGAAGGGTTTTCCACAAGGAAGCATTATTTTCAAATGGACATTGAGGGGAACTATCTAGCATTGGCATGAAAGAGAGATTCTAAACTGCTTGGGTTGAGTTCATGGAGGGAAAATGGTAAGTTCCAGCCACCAAGCCAGGAATAGCACATACGCTGTGTGGTCTCTGTGGTCACTGTTGACTCTCCAAGTAAGTGGCTGTTAATGGAGGAGCAGTGTTGCAAAGTCCCTGCATTGTGCATATATTGGAGGTGGCAAATGGCGGGTGGGGTGGGTAGGGAAGAAAGCAATGGAGACAGAGACACCAACCAGGAAGCTGTAATAACAGCTCAGATACTAGGTTGTGGTACTACAAGATGGAGAGGTAATGAAGACGGCAGCAGATCACAACTCCACTCTTCTCTGAGGCTGGACTGGCTCGATTCCCAGTCAGGACACACGTGCCTGGGTTGTGGGTCAGGTTCCCGGTTGGAAGTGTGCAAGAAGCACCCACACACTGATGTTTGCTTCTCTTTCTCTCTTCCTTCCCCTTTCTCTAAAAACAAATAAATAAAATCTTAAAAAGAAACCAAGTTGTCAAAGCAGGGAACTTAGTTGCACAGATAGATAATATGTACTCTAGTCTGCTGACCTAGAGTGATCTTTTAAAATGGCAAATCCAACCATGTTGCTCCCCAGCTCACCTACCAACAGGAAACCTCTTTCTATTGCACTTTAAATAAACTCTAAATTGGGTCTTCAGATTTTCAGAGCATCACTTCACATGCCATATCCTTCCCTTTCAAATGATTTTCTCTTTTCTCATGACTGACCCACAGGGCATCAGTTACAAGGGCCCAGAGTTTGACTGCGTGCTGATTAGGAAGCCTGGCTAAACCAAATTCTGTCTCCCAAGTTTCTCCTTGAACCACGCACTTTTGCTTTAGTATGAGTCTCACTAGCTTATGACATGGCTGAATTCACAAGGGATTCAATTATGTAATTCACATGGAAAATATTGGAGGAATTAAAATTCACAGTGTCAAAAATGTCACATTGGGTAGGCCTAGCTACAAATCATTTTCATGGTCAGCTATTTACTTTGTAGAGTATAATCTTAACTGTAAAATTTAATTAAAACACAATGGGCTTATATTGTTCCCACACTAAAGTAGCTCTTTGAAGTTACTTGTTTATGGCAGAGGCCAGGCAATTTGGGAGAAAGTTCTCCAAGGGGTGTTGTTCAGATGTTACAAATTCTGACCTTGTAGTTAGAGCCAGACTGAAGGAAATTGAATTTTTGTTGATTGCCACTTGACATTTGCAAGTGCAATAAAGTAAAATTTGTTTGTCCTAGGGTTCTTGAAATTATATTGCCTGATTGATTTCTTAAAGGGAAAACATTTCAACAGACTTAAGTCTACTGAGATTTTGATTTAAAAGAAAAGCACTGTGTTTGGTTTTTCTTGTGTGTAGGCAGTTATAGCCAGCCATATGTTTACTCTGTAAATTCTAGTGGAGGGTGTAATAGAAGCTGTTTCAGTTTGGGTGGAAGTTTTTAACAGCCTTCGCAAATGAGATTTGTACTCCTAGGAGTTTGCCAGATTTTTTGCTGGGCCTGTAGGCAGGCCCGTGGTAATTAAGGATAACTTACTGCTAATTTGTTTTAAGAGTAAATCCTGAAAGGCTCTTTCTTGCAATAGAAGGAATGATGAATTAGATTATAGAGTTGTCCTCCATACCTCCAGTGGATGCCTGGAACCTCTGATAATACCCAACACTATATGTACAATTTTTTCCTATACACACACATATCATATCTATGTCTATATAAAAAGATTAATGTATAAACTAGGCACAATGAGAGATTAGTAACAATAATAATAATGAACTCGAACAGCTATGACAATATATTGTAATAGAAGTTGTGCGAATGTGGCCTCTCTCATTTTCTCAAAATATGTTACTGCAGTGCCCTCACCTTCCCCTTGTGATGATGTGAGATGGTACCATGCCCTCGTCATGAGCAGGAGGGAGGTGTGCACGCTGTACGAAGGGATGGCTGGCTTATGTCCTGGGCAAGAGGTAGAGAGATGGCAACATATTTCATCATTGCTACTCAGAACGGTGCACAATTTAAAACATACAAACTGTCTATTTCCGGAATTTTCCATTTAATATTTTCAGCCTGCGATTGACCGTAGGTAACTTAAACCTCAGAAAGCAAAACTGGGTGTGCAGGGACTACTGCATTATTTGGTGATAATTGTAGCAATGATAGTTTTAAGCAAGACTCAGCATGGATTAGACGCTAAAACTTGAGTGAATGGATGAGAAACAGAATAGTCTCAAGAGATTTGAACGGGATGCAGCAGGAGCTCCAGGGGCAGGACTGAACTCGCCCGTCTGCACCCCTAGGGCCAGACGGGTTCTTACATGATTGAACTCACTTTCATACTGATTGGTAAAGAGCCACAATATGAGTACCTGGCTACTTCCCCGGGCTACCCCTCACTCATGTGCCACAGGGGTGATGAAAAGGTCTCTGGGACCTGCTCTGTACTTTTCCCACATGGAGGATCAGGAAGGCTCCCTGGGAGAGGGGGTGCCCGCGCCAGAGTGAATAGAAGGAGCGAGGATGAACCCAGTGCTGTGCGGGCCCCTGAGTGCGCGACAGCGCGTGGCGCCTGTGGACGTGCCGACCATTGAGCGTAACGGGCTCAGCTGATGCTGGCGATGGGTGGTCAGGACCGGCCCCTACAGGCAAGGGGAAGCCAGATCAGAAAGAGACTTGTACGCCCCGCTCAGGAACCTGAACTTGATCAGATACGCTATGGAATGGCTAAGAGGAAGCAAAACAATTAGATTGATGTTTTATAAAAATAGTTGTGGCAGAAATGAAGAAAAGGACTGAAGGGCCAAAAAAAAAAAAAAAAAAAAAAAAACCCCATAACACCTGTTTACAGGCTGCTGAAGTAATTCCGGCAAGAAGTAGGCACCTTTTCTAAAATAGAACCAGTGGGAATACAGAGAAACGGTTGGGACCCAGGGACGTTAGAAAGGTAGACCCAGTAAGGCCCTGTGACTGGCTTGGGATGGTGAGCTGCCTATGATAAAAATGTTAAATTCTATTTGGCACCGGGCCGATTTTATCCAAACGAACCGCCGGCGTACAGTTCCCAAATGAAGCCTTGATTCTTGCGCAGGAAAGGACGATGACCTGCTCATGCCCAAACCATTATTTTCTGGAGATTTGCAGGTAAAAACTAGGCGCTTCCTCTCTCGAGAATGACCATAACGTGCCAAGTGTAAGAGCAGCACGAAGGCGGGCAGGTGTAGGTTCCCGTTTGAGGACCGCTGCCCCCCAGCCTCAGCGCCTGGGGGCGGCCCTGTCTCCCCAGGATGGACCACGAGGCCGCGCAGCTGGAGAAGCAGCACGTGCACCGGGCGTACGAGAGCACCGCGCGCTGCTTCAGCGACCTGCCGAGCAAGGCCTGGCCTCGCGTGCGCCACTTCCTGCGGGAGCAGAAGCCCGGGAGCCTCATCGCCGACATAGGTAGCGCAGGGCGGCTGCGGGCGTGGGGTGGGAAAAGCAGCACATTCCATGTCTTCCCTTTTCAGGTTCCGCGGCCCAGCCATCGGAAACGGCGCCGCAACCCCGCTCGTTCTCTTTTTATAGCAGAACCTCACACCCGCGACTCCGAAAGTAGAAACTGTCCTCGAATCTACATTTAGACCGTGGCCATCTTTTCAGAGCTTTGGCACGCGCAGCCTCCAACAGAATCAGCCCGACGCTGAATAAATCGGGACTGACAGGGCTGCTGGTGAAGCTATTTTAAATGTAGACATAGTCACGCTTGTAAATACAGCGTCTACTGGACCACCTTGAGTGGCTCTCATGCCTTCCACAGAAGATCCAGACATCGTAGATTTCTCATAACCGCTTACTAATCTCATAGGTCTCCCTCCCCACCCCTCACCCCCTTCGCTATTCTGTAGCTGTTTCATTATTAGAACCTTTCGGTAGATCATGTCATTGTAGTCACTGATTTGCCTGAAAAGCCTGGCTCAATATGATTCTGAACGGAGCGGTAAACCACAACGCAGTAGGTCTAAGGCCTGCCGGGGTTCCCTGCCCACTTAAAACTGCTTTCTAGCATACTTGCACGAAGACTGCACCCACAACAGTCAAAAGTCTGTCGTTACAAACTCTATCAAATTGACAGCCTTTCTCATTGCCGGTAAAAGAGACAGGCGTGTGCCCAGGGCATTTGGCTTATTTTAAGATCTCTCGAACAGTATGGAATTGAGAAAAGGGGTGCATTTCATGTAGAAGTAGAATATGAAAATATCTCTATCTTGTCAGCTTTTTTCAAAGTAAATCTGGTTTCAGAAAATACAGTGACTTTGGAAGTCTTACCACCCATAATCATGAAGCAAAGTGCCAGGATCTTAAAATCAGTTAGGAAAAGGAACTATGCAACATATCGCTTTAGGACAACAGTGTGTGCATATGCTACTTTCTCATACCTTACATCCAAAATTTTAAGTGAAATACTGAAGTAAGTATAAGAAAATGAAATTATTAAAGGACTAGATGACAACTAGATTATTTTAAAGTAGTATAGTAAAAAGGATAGAATAATAGAGTAATAAAAAGTAGAATTAAAAACAATAAAAAATACTCTGAGACAAAAGGCCTTTCTACATTTGATACCCAAAAATGTCAGAAATCATACAAGCCCTGGCTGGTAGCGCAGTGGATAGGGCGCCGGCCTGCGAACCCAAAGGTCGCAGGTTCGATTCCCCAGCCAGGGCACATAACCAGGTTGCAAACCAGGTCTCCAGTCAGGTCTGTGGCTGGAGGCAGGTGAAAAGCAGCCATACATTGATGTCTCTCTCCCTCTCTGCCTCTCTCCCCCTCTTTCTAGAAATGATGAAATAAAAAATCTTAAAAAAAAAAAAAGAAAAAGAAATCATACAAAAAATGCAGTTGATTGTCATTTTTCACATTAAATAAAAGAGCATGTATTATGTTCTATAAAGTTGCTACAATGTTATATTACTCCCCATACCAATCCATTCTATTATGGGGTTGATGTTCTGCTTCAAAGCCATCATCCCCTTTAGTGTGAGTCAAATAAATGTTTGCTTGTGATTGTAAAAAAACAAAACAAAACAAGTTGCTACGGACCCTAAATTAGTAAATACATAGTTTTGGCCCTTAGGGAAAATACAGAATTAAGTCCCTGTAAGCCTCTGTTCCCATTTTTATCAACTGCTCAACACCTCAGCTCGTTGCATGTATGTATCTGTTTAGAGACACCTTATTTACTATATAAGTAAATAAGGCCAACTCACAGGCAGCAACTATAACTGACACCTGAACAAAGTACATTCACAACGTACTTTGTCTGTAAGGCCCATCTCAGCCTTCCTGCCCTTAGTAACCTTGGGCAATACTTCAGGATGGTGCTGAATTTTAAGCAGTGAAATCACCCACACAAAGTGCAGAAATGGACAGGATGTGTGTGGCACAGAATACAAAGAAGGAGGAAACGCTTTCTGTTCCCTCTCTTCAGTACCACGAAATGTTCGAATTTAATGAGCTTTTGCAAAGGAGTGGATGGTTGTGTACCAGTGCTTGCTGCAGTATCAGTAAACCTGATTTATTTCTTGCACGTTTATGATAGGGGGTGACTAGGCTTAGCATTGTTCTTGATTTCCTCATTAGGATAAAATTTTCCTTTCTCTAGCATCTCAGTGTGTGCATTTAGAAAATGGATAACTGCCTCATATTTGGGATTTCCACTACTATCCTTAAAAAAGAATACCATTAGAAATGAATTTGGGACAAATCAGGAGTACCATGAGTGCTGGAAGTTTTTTAGAAGATTTAAAAAGACCAGTTTCCTCATTATTACCAGATGATCTCTGAACTTCCTTCTAGCACTCATCATCTATAACTCTGTTTTTATAAGGTTGGCCAGAAAGTCCGTATGGTGTTTTCCTTAAAATAAAAAGCACCATTTTTAATTTTCACCAATAACATTATTGATTTGGATATTTTGAGTATGTTGACTATCTTGCTTATTTTCTTCCATCTTCAATATTAAAATGGCTACACAAAAATTCACCAATTTTAATAAGTTTTTTTAAGTGCACCCTGATATGACAACTCTCAAAATACAATCTCACAAAATTGTTTCAAATGAAGTTAAAGATAGCTAAGCACTACTAGAGCCATGGTATGGGGGAAAAAAATAAACTCTTGGCCAACCCAATATTACTACTTTTTTTAAAAGATTTTATTTCATTATTTTTAGAGAGAGGGGAAGGGAGAGAGGCAGAGAGGGAGACAGACTTCAATGTATGGTTGCTTTTCACCTGCCTCCAGCCACAGACCTGACTGGAGACCTGGTTTGCAACCTGGTTATGTGCCCTGGCTGGGGAATCGAACCTGCGACCTTTAGGTTTTCAGGCCGGCACCTTATCCACTGTGCTACCAGCCAGGACTTCGATATTAGTATTTTTGAAGTAATTTTTTCTTTAATTTCTTTAAATGTAGCCATTAAGCCAATAAAAAGAGAATAGATTTACAAGATTATTTTTCTTAAAATGTGACCATCATCTTCATAATTGTCAGGACTTCAATTTTAAAACAATGGATTATATTTTCCCCATGATTACTCTTAAATATTGGATACTTTTTCTCATAAGCATTAGGAACAGTGGCCAAGAGATCTAAATATTTCGAAAACCCTAATCATTTACATAGAAATAATTATGTTGGAAATGTTATTTTTATATTAACGGTCTCAGCTGGCATCAGTGAACCTTAATTAGGCTTTTAGTGGCTTATAATTTCAAGCAACACCTATTAAGAAGTTATTAAAAGGTGCAATGTATTTCAGAATCAGGAAACTAATTACTTTGAATGCAGTTAAATATATTTTCAAAATATCAAGCACTCGGCCTGCAAACCCAAAGGTTCCCAGCCAGGGCACATAACCAGGTTGCAAGCCAGGTCTTCAGCCAGGTCCGTAGCTGGAGGCAGGTGAAAGGCAACCATACATGGATGTCTCTCTCCCTCTCCCTCTCTAAAAATAATAAATAAAATCTTTAAAATATATATGCATATATATCAGGCATAAAAAGCTACAAGTAATTCCAGAAGATACACATATCAGCTTTACATATTTTTGGAAAGGAATTAGATGGTATGTCTGTGCTAGAATATACCAGATACTAGATGGTCAAAGTCTTTGTTTTGGGATGTTATTCACTCATATTACAATCTGCTTCACTGTAATATTGAGATCTGACTGATCTAAATCTTTGGGCTGTTTAAATGTTGAATTACTTGAATCTCTTCCACTGGAAAGTGAATGTCAAAAATGGTCTATTTAAGAAAAAAATTAGTTCTTTCTGAAAATTGTACACTGAGTCATGTGAGATGATTTAAAATCTAGCACTGACAATAGGTTGGATGAAAAGATGCTGCAATTTTTGTTTTCATTCAAATTAAATTTTGAAATGTTGGAAGCCTATTTTATTAATATCCATTTACAGGTTGTTGTCAGTAATTTGTTTTACGTGACCAGTACGCAGTAAGGCTGTCTAAAGAGATAACATGACAATAAATGTGATAACATATAGATATCTGTACATAATGAAATATGTATGTGAAGATAACACATATAAAGAGACTGGACACTGTCTCTGGGATCCTAGGAGTTTACATACCTTTCCTTGCCATGTCCAGCTAACATGTGTGCTAGCATGCACATCCTGTGGATATCAATTACCTCATTAACTATTTGATAAATATTACTTATTTTTTCCATTCCCTTTCCCTCTTCTATATCAAAATATGTAAGAATTGTCTGAAGGCTTTTCTTTTGTTTTTGTGTATACCTTCACCTTATGCTGCATTCTGTCTTGGTTAGTTCATACAAAGTTATTTGTTATATAGGCTAACTGACAATGATCCAATCTCCATTAAGGGTAGCAGGTAACAGAGTTTTTCTCTTACAGGTTGTGGGACTGGAAAGTATCTCAAAGTGAACAGCCAGGTCCATACCCTGGGCTGTGACTACTGTGGGCCATTGGTAGAGATTGCCCGGAGTAGAGGATGTGAAGTCATGGTATGTGACAACCTTAATCTCCCCTTTAGGGATCAGGGCTTCGATGCCATCATCTCCATAGGAGGTAAGGCAGTCTGGTCACACGTTCACTCTTCACCATGACAATAATGTTATGTGATTGAGGTCATTCTTACAACCCAACGCCCACTCTTTGTGGAAAGGTCTATCTAATTCATTTTCTCCAATTTTTAACAGTATTTCAACTGATTGAGTTATTTGACTAATCTCAGATGTACTTATGGGGGTACATAAAATTGTTTTAACCAGTTAAGCTTTCAACCTGTTAATTGTATTCTTTTTGATGACTCATTCCAATTTCTTTTCGTTATGAGTAAGAGAGCACTAGAAAAATTTTACTCATTGAAAAGAGCACTTTGTTATATTGTCATGTAGCCAGATCTTCCAACCCGAAATAGATCTTTAGAAGTCATGGTACCTATTTTAGGCCATAAATATGCTCTTTGTTAGCAGGACCAAAGCCACCTGCCAGGATGCATCATCCAATCTGCCACTTGCTGGTATTTGAATTACTGGGGAACACAGCCCCACCTGGTCCTAGGCTGCATTGTTTTTATAATGCCACCAGTTCTCTCGCTGACAGAGATTGTTTGTAAATTTAGGGAATATGTTTCTCACATCCTCTCAACAAGTGTGCCCATAAAATACACATGCCAAAAAATAATTGTTCAAATAAAAAGCAAAAGGCCATGCCTGAAATTTGCACAGGTAAGGCTCGTTTTACTCAGTACACGTATTCCTGAACCCGAATATGTTAATCATATTTAAATATCCTTGGGAAACTTGCTATTTAAGGGATTCGTGTGGCAAATTCTTTTGCAGAGCAAAAAATCTTTTGCAAAGCAAATCATTTGCCCCAATGCACTTCAAAAAGTAATCTCTTTGAATATAACAAAACTTCATTAAAGCAAGGTGAACCTATATAAAATGGACTGACCAGGTAAAAACATAGCATAAAACTGCTCCCTCCTGAGATAAATAAGAAGTGGATTTATTCAGCATTAGATCGGGACCAGATCTTTGTGTAGTGAGGCCTGGATACCATAACCCTGGAACTAGTTAGGATTGGCAGAAGATGGTTGCTATGGAAACCTGCTCTATGACAGTCCGTTTCTTTGCAGTTGAAACTGTTCAGGCTATTTTGTCTGTCAGCACTGAGAGGAGGAATTCTTGTGGAATCAGGTAACACTAGACCATCCTTAGAATCTTTAGTGGAAAGGGAGCTTTTGGTTGGGTCATTCTACCTGAAGACCTAGAAATTGGAGAGGGGTCAGAGAAGAGGATGCTTTGCCCTTCTTTAGTGGCAGATCCTTTAGCTTTAGGATCTGCAAGGCCACCTGCATCCAGGCCAGGCTGTTGAGCCACTGTCATGGCCATGGGATATTGACCAGCTTCCCACTTTAGGAAAATCCTCCTGTGTCCATGGACAAGTCCTGCTCAGCTTCCAGTTGAAGTCTCATGCCTTATCCCATAGGAAATGGAGTGTACTTGTTGTTATCATCTGATTTAAAATGTCCCCTTAAGGGGAAGCACAGCATGTGTCTTTATGAACTGTAGCTATAAATTAATGTGATGTGCTCATTTTCTGTTAGGTGTCCTATTTAGAACTATGAGAAATTTCGATAGACCGTCTCTCCTATGCCTGTAGACGTTTACTTTCCTATTTAGAATTCTGTATGTAGACTCTTTTTGCATATCTTAATGTTAAGAAATACGGTTTTGCTTTCCCATGTCTTTTAATAATAATGTGAGAGGGCCATGGCTGGTAGCACAGTGGATAAGGTGCCGGCCTGCGAACCCAGGGGTCGCTGGTTCGATTCCCAGCCAGGGTACATGACCAGGTTGCAAGCCAGGTCTCCAGCCGGTTCCGTGGCTGGAGGCAGGTGAAAGGCAACCATACATTGATGTCTCTTCCCCTCTCTGCCTCTCTCCCTTCTCCGCTCTCTGAAAAATAATAAATAAAATCTTAAAAAAAAAAAGAATTAAAATAATAATAATATTAATAATGTGAGAGGTAAGCATCATTTCTTCTGTTTTACTGACAGATTACAAAACAAAGCACTTTCTACTTTTAGAACAGTCAAAAAAAAAGGATAATTCAACAAAAATTATATAAAAACTTGGCACGGGTATATTAAAATAGTGTCAACTCTCCACTTTATGCCAACTGATCCCAATTTGGAATTATGTTGTCCCCACCCTCAGGGGACTCTTGTCAATATTAGGAGACTTGTTATTGCAACTGAGCATGTGTATGCGCTATTCTCATCCAGTGAGTTGACACCTGTAACAAAGAATTATCTGGCCCCGAAGATCAGTAATGCTGAGGCTGAGAAACCTGGTTTTATGCTAAACTCAAGGATTCCTAATGCTTACAGTCCAAGAGAGGAAGTGTATTTCCAATTAACCTTGTAAAGGGCACCTTCTTTGGGGATGGGACTGAGGGGAAGAGTCTGAAGCCTAGTGGAGTAAAATGCTTGGTGAGAGATCGCCAGGTAGTCACTGACAAATGAAGGACAGCATTCATTGGCATCCTGCATGCCACACTCATGTTAGCCTCATGCCTCAGGCCCCTGACACCTGTGCCCAGTCCCCAGTTTGGGTCCCATGCAGAGGGACGAACCCTTGACTGACAGCAATTCGAAGTGTGCCCAGTGGATGATCTACCTTTGACAGCTTAATCTGCATTATACTCTCACTTTAGATAGCTACTATCTCTCTGGACCAGGTAAACTCCAGGAATTTATTTTTCTGAAACTGCTGCCAGTAGCTGGGGTATGGTGGGGGTTACTGGAGTGGTCTCGCCCTCTCTCCCTTGTCACTCACAAGCAGCAGTGTCAGGACACCCCTTGGGACTAACTTCCCACCTCAGATATGTGGTAGGCCCATGTGTGGAAAAATAAGTTGATGTTTTCTGTTAGCCCAGTACTATGATTAAACAACCCTAGGACCTAACACATGAACACTTTCTATATGCTTTTTTTTTCTATTTTTAAAAAGATTTTATTTATTATTTTTAACGGGAGGGGAAGGGAGAGAGGCAGAAAGGGAAAGAGACATCAGTGTAAGGTTGCCTTTCACCTGCCTCCAGCTACAGATCTAGCTGGAGACCTGGCTGGAAACCTGGTTCTGTGCCCTGGCTGGGGTATATACGCTTTTGACAAAAAGTTGCCTAATAACACAATTCAGATTAGGTCAAAAAGGCAGTCCTGCTTGACTTGACTTTAACTTTGCAGGGATTAAAAGTAAACAAATGATGGCCTGTCAGTTGACTTTTAAAAATATACACACAACCACTCTATATTGCATCAACATCAATTAAAAATGATATGCAATCATTTGGACTTGAGCTTAGCTGGCATATGTTCATATTATAGACAGAGAAACCATCTTTAACGTTTTCCTCCACATCTATTTGCTTTATTAGCCTTAGTAACACTAATGAGTGTGTTAGCAGTACCAAGCATTCATTAAAGCAATGAATTAGTTCATAGAATTCTACCTAGGGACACTTAACTAACTCAGCGCTTCCTTGCAAAATTTTATTAATTCACGTTGTCACCCTCTAGGTAACAGAATTCATAGGATTTTGGAACTGGAAGCGATTTTACACATTATTTATTCTAGGTGTCATATTATAAACAAAGAGACTTAAAAGTCCGTATTTAAAAATGTTTACCCAAGGTCAGTTGTCTACTAATTATAGGAGTCAAACCTAAAACTTACGCTTCTTCTAAAGCCAGGCCTGTGCTCTCTCCCATGTGCTCTGCCCTGTAGAAAATAAGGTTCTACCACGTGTCAAAATTGCATCATTGTTATATGGACAATACTAGATATAAAGGTGTAGGTTTATACACGTGAATACACATTGAGATTTAATTTCTTCCTTTTTTCCAGTTATCCATCATTTTTCTACAAAACAAAGAAGAATCAGAGCAATAAAAGAAATGGCCCGAGTCCTCGTTCCCGGAGGCCAGCTGATGATTTACGTGTGGGCTATGGAACAAAGGAACCGGCACTTTGAGAAGCAAGATGTGCTGGTTCCGTGGAACAGGGCCTTGTGTTCCCAGCTGCTGCCTGAGTCCAGCCAGCCGGGGCAGAAGAAGCAGTGTGGACAGCCAGAAAGAGACCATCCCTGCCACCCGCCTTGCGCTGTGTGTAGCTGTTCCGTTTGCTTTCGGCACCGATGTGGCGCAAACCGGTCCCACAGCATGGACTATGAACCTATTATGGCTAGAACTTGTTGTGCCAATATTTCTAAGGAGGGCGGGGAAGAAAATGGATTCTATAACACATTAGGTAAATCTTTTCGTTCCTGGTTTTGCTCCAGATCCTTGGATGAGTCAACTCTGAGGAAGCAGATGGAAAGAGTGAGGCCCTTGAAAAACACAGAAGTCTGGGCCAGTAGCACCGTATCAATCCAGCCTTGCAGACAGTCTAGTTTAGACCTGGATCACCAAGAGCCGTTCTCAACAGGAGAGCAGAATTTAGATGAGGATGTGTTTGTGGACACTCCACAGAAGCATTTGGAGTGGCTGAGAGGACCAGCCACCATGAAACATCTAAATGGAGGCCCTCGAGGAGAAGTTGGGAGGAAGGGCAATGGGAATTTTCTGGATAGCACCGGTACCAGTGAGAAGCCCATGGCCACAGGTCGCTTAGAAGGGAGCCCTTCTGCTGGTAGAATACTGAGAAGGATTTCTGCAGCCGAGCCCCCAGACCCCATCCCCGGTGACACAATTTCTGTCGAAGGACAGCAGCCAGACGTTTGGGATTCCAGAGCCTTTATGCGCTACTACCACGTGTTTCGCGAAGGGGAGCTCTGCGGGCTGCTGAAGGAAAACGTGTCCGAGCTCCACATCCTGAGCTCCGGCAACGACCATGGCAACTGGTGCATCATCGCAGAGAAGAAGGAGAGCTGAGACTGACGGGGTCATTTTAGAAAATTCCATAGATGGACCACGTTGTTTTGGTGGGTTTGGGACACTTAACCTGAATTTGCAGTCAGTTTTCTCTTTCTTTCTTTTTCTTCCTTCCTTCCTTCCTTCCTTCCTTCCTTCCTTCCTTCCTTCCTTCCTTCCTTCCTTCCTTCCTTCCTTCCTTCCTTTCTTTCTTTCTTTCTTTCTTTCTTTCTTTCTTTCTTTCTTTCTTTCTTTCTTTCTTTCTTTCTTTCTTTCTTTCCCATTTATGCTTTTGTCTGTAGAAACTATGAATTGATCATCTTTTTAATCTTTGGGCAAACACAGAGACAAGCATCTGAAACCCTTAATGAAGGATGTTTGTGGTTCAGTGTTGATATGAGAGATCTGAAGAAGCAATGTAAAGTGAACTTCCACACAGTTTGGGTTTTTTCCCCCTAAAATATGAAATTATTATAGGACTGCTTGTATATTGTGTTTTCAGTATTCCCAATGGATTTTTAAAGGTTCTGTTTTTAAGTGTACCTTGTGAAAACAGCCTTTTATAAAGTTAGGGGGCTCATTTCTGCTTCTGAGATTCTAATTTAGATCTGTTTGCCAGACAACGGGTAAACCTCACCCATTGAACAGATGCAAATGGAATCTTGTGATTAATTATTTTGTGGCTGAGGCCGTGCTTCTACATAAAGCCTTCAGAAAATAAGTAAATAAAGTCTTCAGAAAGGTAAGAAATAGGAGGGAGAGACAAGAAGTGTCACGGGACTTTTTGAAATGAAATGATAAGCAAATTTGCTTCAAGAGGAATAAAAAACAAAGTTATCAATATCACTCAGAAGTAAAAATCACTGTTATCATATAGAGAGTGGTCTATATGGGTATTTGAAGTTTATAGGGTTGGGTGTTTTTTTGTTTTGTTTTGGTTTTGGTTTTGGTTTTGGTTTTTTGCCCTTATTAGAGGCAGGAATATCCAGTTTTGATAAGGCCAAGGTTGACTTAATGAGGGATTTTCATTTAGAATGATGATTTTTTTTACGGACTGAAGGCATATGTAGGAAATGAAAATCTTGGGGAAGCTCTGTGTTGATTCTCAATATAAATAGACTCTTAAGGGGGTAAGGGTAGTTGGCTTTGGTGGAAGACCAGTTATTGAACGTATAAAATAATATCCTAGCATTGATCCTTTTAAAAGTAACTACATTTTGTTGATTATGTAAGAGATTTAGGCAGAATCAAGTCCTAGTAATTGAAAGTTTAATTTCTGCCACTTTATATACAAATCGATTGGTGTTATGTGGTCATTACCTCTGTTTAGGTTGAACCATGGATCTGTTTATATCCATGTCATAGATCCTGAACCATAGACATAATTAGGACAGGAATAGAGATCTAAGAGAAGCAGAATAAGTTGACCCAGGAATATGGCCTCAGATAGTCCTTAATGAGGCGAGAGCTGACATTTGACAGAAACTTTTTTACTTTATGGACCATTGTAATCCTGGATGGAAATCCAATTCTTGTTTTATTTGCCACTAAAATGAACTGAAATAGTAAAAGATTTCATTTGGTTTTGGTTTCTTTTTTCCTCAATGATTTTGCTCTAACTTAAAGTAATAATGGTACCTTCAAAGAAACTTAAAGACTTACTTGTAATGCTTAGCAGAAAATTAACAACATTATAACTCTCTTGGCTCTAAGTAAGCCTGCAGCATCCTCTTTTTTGTTGATGAGGTTGTCTGGTGGAAACGAGACAGACTTGTGTTGTTCAATGCACAGTTGACATTAGAGATACAACAGAAAGAACCAGGCACAGAGGTAGGGGATCAATTAAACATTAACTTCGCATTTTTCATTTCTTAAAATAGGGCAAGAAACCACAAGTATAAGTGGTTCTTTTGGCGGAAAGAAAAGATTCTCAGAGTTCTTACAATTAAGCCTTGATGGCCTTTCTGTTATGAGTGGACTTATTTTCTCTCTTTGAAGCCTCTTGTCAGATGTATCTTGAATCCCAGCCCTGCTGCTAGAAATCTGTTGGAAGTCTTTGTGGTGGTGGCCTACCACTTACACTGAACTCAGTTCATTAGGCTGCTCCAAAAAAGCTTTGTGCTAACCTTTATGAGCAGCCTTCTGTGTGTGTGCGCACACACACACACACACATTGCACTTTGTATAAAATAATTCTCCACCATGGTTCTTGAGAGAGACATTTTCACATAATTTTGACAAGGCTGCCTGTCACTGTTCATCTGCTTGAACACAGGAATTCTATGCATCCAGACCTTATTTTATATGCACATATTTAATTTCATGGTTGATAACATCTCTGCTATGTTCATGTGAAAAGCATTCCTAAATCTAACTTCTGCCTTTGGGTATATATCCAAAATGTCATAGATCTCCAGTATATACACATAGCCATTGAAGAGCCTAATGTAAATATTTCAAGCAGTTAAAAATCTTGCTCACCTTCAAAACTGTCCTCAAAAGGAAATACAAGTTGTAAGTGAGTTTAAAGGGACACAGTTATTTTTGAGCGTCTGATTTGCCTTAAGTGCTTGATTATAGATTTTACAGCTTTATCAGAAATAATAGAAACTAGGACTCCATTGTTGACTCTGGGTCAAACAATGTCCTTCCTGTCCCTTCTCTAATTTTGCTTGTTTCATTACTTAAAAGTCCCATGATGTGAGTAAAAGGCGAGCATTTGGGGGATTCTTGGAATGATTTTAAAAACCTTTGCTGGCTTACTGATGCCTTATTGGCTTATCTGAAGAATTCCATATAAACAGTTAAATAATTTGGGGACAGTGCATTACCGTGGACAAAGGATGCAATCAAAATAACGTTATGGTGGGAACTACGCAAGAGGCCTATTTATTTTGAAGGTGTCACTGTGTATAGTGACGAAATGACACCAGCATGTAGTCACTTAACAAACCACCTAACAAATGTTTTGGAGTATTACATTGGTCCTGCTTTCTCATCACTCATTCTTATGCAGCATGGTGTGTCGTTCTTGTCTCTAGCTTGCCTTTCTTTGTCCTTCCAAGGTCTAAATGTCAAGAAGTCCTCTGCATTTTAACTGAGCATCAATTACATGGGCAAAACCTGGAGGTAATCCAGAGAGAAAATGATCCAACTATAAATCAACTAGGAACATCAGTGTGCTTGTATATTATACAACGGCCACAAAAAGCATAAGTATTGGTGGCTCTGGCTGGTGTGGCTCAGTGGATTAAATGTTGGTTTGTAAACCAAAAGGTTGCTGGTTCGATTCCCAGTCAGGGCTCTTGCCTGGGTTGCGGGCCAGGTCCCCAGTTGGGGGTGTATGTGAGGCAACCTATCCATGTCTCTCCTCCTCTCTTTCTCCTTCCTTTCCCCTCTCACTAAAAAATAAAGTCTTTAAAAGGTAAAAACAGTGAGCTTGAGCTGTGAACGCCTAGAGTAGGAGGGAGGGGCATGTAAGCACCGAGTTCAGAAGGGAGGGGGATGGGAAGCAATCACCGGGCAAACAGCTACAGCCCGAGAAGAACTAATTAGGGCAGGCCTGAGCTTTTCTCTCCTACCATGTAGAAAGTTTGAACTATATTGATGACACAGGTAACGTTTCTTAAATATCTAGCCTTTATTTTACTACAGTCCTCACAGCAGCCCTCCGAGATAAGCATACTTATTGCTCTCATTTTTCAGCTGAGGAAGACTGAGGCAGAAATAATTTAAATTGCCCAATGTCACAATCACACCCATAGCTAGTGTCACCCATCCAATAAGGGGCAGGGCTGACAGAACCAGCGTTCCAACACCCAGCCAATGCTCTCAACCACAACACCAGGTACGCAAGTCACAGGCCTTTCAAGGTGTGATGATCCTCTTTACAAATGAGCTTTAGCCAGATTAAGCAAAGATTACACAGCTAGACAATAATTGGAAAGGGAACCCTTACATGTTTTCCCCATCTTTTATACTTATTTTTTTCATTTGCAACTTGGTTGCAAAATGTTGTGTGATCATGTTTCTCCAACTCTTCAATCCTTTAAAAGTGGTATTTGTTTTCCCGTTTTCTAGGTGACAGATTTGAGGGCTATTCAGATGTTTCATTCATTTTATTTGGTTACTGAGCCTGCGAGTTCCCAGATATGTAAGTTGTAAGGCAATGACCATCAGATGTGTTGTGTGTGCACAGAATATTAGAATATTCTGGAAGTGCCAAGCTGGAAGAGTTTTCATATTTGTTATATATCTAGTACCAAGTTCTATTGTTCAGTCAGAGAAAAGCAAAACACAAAATACCCTCTTAGGAAATCACAATGCACGTTAGCATATATAAGACATACCCTAAAGTAAACTTGAACTGACTTTGCCTTAGACATAAGATCTTCAAGTACAAGCATTCTCTGGAACACATTTCAGCAAATAATGTGTCTTGATTGAGTAAACCACACATTCCTGAGGAGGGCATTCATAAATTGACTCAGATAAGTTCAGCCTCATCTCCTGCAATTACACCCCAATTTTTTCTGTCCTGCAATCTGCCATTTTAAACAATGCATTCATTAGGAATTACATAATGACATGTAATTATCACATGCCCTAGATATAAATGTGGGTTTCAAATACCATCACTGCAACCATTCTTCAAAGAACAAGGCAGGAGACAGGCTTCATTCTGTCAATGCAAAGGTCATGTGACGTAAGTGTTACCATGCACCCATCCAACAGATGGAAAAGCCACAGGACGGGAAGAGAATTACAGAAGCGTTGGCAGACCCCAAACCAGAATCAACTCCTCTCATCCTAACCTTACCTCAGCATTTCAATTGCTGGGTTGATACCATAGACTCTGTATCTGCCACCTTAATTATCAACAAAACTGGAGTGGAAGTATTTTGAAAAGAACTCTCACCAAGTAAAATTATAATGCAAATAGAAAACAGACATAGAAACCTAAGAAAGCTAAGCGCAGGGTAAATACTGTGAATTGTCCTATTTTGGGTTCCCCACAGTTCCCACAATATGTGACACATTAGTAGGGATGTGCATCATTTCAGTTTTGACACACATTGTGTCTGTCCCTCTGCAGATTTGAGTCTTCCCCGTTGATAATGCATGAGTAATCACTTTATCTGGGTGGGGTTTGAACTACTATCTATATGACCAATTCGATGGACCCCTAGTGAGAGTCAGTTGTCAAATTGGATCCCTCATTTAGCAATTATGTGTATATTTTGTGTTTTCTTCAACTAGAGCTAAGAAAAATAAAGTTTTCCTTCAACCCAATGAATTATTCATGAATCCACATAAAACAATCTCTACATGGAGCATTTATTTTTCTCTGAATGTTACCTCTACAGAGAAAGGAAAGTGGGTTACAGCAGTTCATCTGTAGTCAGTGTTACATGTTGAATTCCTTGAAGTTATGTTAATATTTATGGTCGCTTAGCAGGGACTTTTTTTTTTTTTTTTTTTTGAATGACAGCATTTCTCTAGTGAGCTAATCAGACTGCTTCCATTAGATTTTTTGTTTACTATGTAGTGCATTAGTAAAGGACCGCTTTTCTATTCTGTTTATTTACATGAAACCCTGGCCCTACTTCAGTCTCACTAATATGGACCCCAGTGGAATTTCTGAGACACTTTGAATATGTATGTAAAAACTGTCCCATTTTCTTTAGACATTCTCTTAAATATGTATGATGTAAATATATATTCCTGGATGTCTGGTGTTGGCTGTTGTTATTGATCAAGAAAAAGCAGCCCTCTTTCACACTTGTCAAAACCTTAAATTAGCCATTACCATAGAAATGCATTTCATTGAATCAATTTGTTGCTGTTGTTTTGCAGAAATTCAAAGATAGTGGTTAAATGTTGTGCCTTTTCTGGTGTTGAAATATGTATTTGTATCAAAACTATGAAAACTCTTTTTCTTCCTGCAATGTACAGTTATTTTAGCTTTTCCCAGAAGAAGCTAGCAACAGTTTTAAAAGCACAAATAATGTAAAATATCTCTACTGTTGTGACACTTAAAGATACTTTATTTGCATTGACCAGCGATGTTAGGATCTTTTTGTAATACGTATTACTAAAATGGTGTAATGTGTATGTTTATGAAATGTATTAGCTCACTTAAGTTATATGTAAGTGCACTTTTCAGAAATGTCAGTAGGTGAGCGGAGTTTTGCCGGTCAGCTCCCCTCTGAGTGAGACAGGACAGGTACCACCCTCTTGTCAATTCAGCCTGCTGGTGTTTGAATTGTCATCTTTGTCTAAAGGAGATTAAACTAACCCTTTAATAATAGGCTGCCTTTAAGGGGTTGATAAAGGAGTGTTATTGACAAAAACATCTTTTAAGCTGAATAAAGATGTAGTAGACTATCTGAAAGCGGCTGTGTGAGAAAACAGGGGTCTAGTATTGAAGAACGCATTTTCTGTGTCCTTGTGTGGCGAGCGGTATCCGTCTTTGCTGACCCTTCCCGCCTGCAGGTTGCCAGCTGGCCATCAGGGTGGAGCAGGGGAAGGGGCTCTGTGTGGCTCTAATGACTGGGGTGGGGGTGGGGCTGCCTCCCAGCAGATGGCGGGCCACCAACTCCCTGGCATGGAGGAGCTCCAACACCCCCTCCCCCACACGCATCCGTTTGCCCCCCAAGGGGGCCGCTTGGGAGGCAAAACAGTTCCGATAACAAATAAACTAGACTGTATCAGTCTTTCGGAAAGAATCGGTGAAACCTCAGTCATGTGCTGTGTGCTCCTTGGCAGAAAATCCCTCCGTTTAAAAGCACTAGTCATTGTCTTTGAATCTGCCATCTTTGTGGCCATCTTCCATCTTTGAAATATCTAAGCACGAACTCAGCTTAAAAGCTAGCTAGCTCCTTGACATTTTTTTTTTCTTCAGGTTTTGCAGTTTTCTATGTGGTTGGAATCAAAAGTAAACTGTCAACTTTAAAACTGCCTTTTGCTGTACTCATCACTCCCCACCCAGTGCCCAGAAGGTGCCCCTGGGGAAGGTGTACCCCTGGGCAGGTGCAAATCTGCTGGGGGTTCGGCTGCCAGAGACTCCAGTTGTCACTGACACCAAGGAGAAGGGACTTGCCCAAGCCAGACCCACACCTGTTTTCCTCCCCACACTACATTGTACCCTTGGGGAGCTGTGGCCCTTGAATCCATCTGGACCTCTGTCATACTGCAGCCACCGCCTCAGGTCCTATTGTCAAGTGAAATCACCCCAGTTCTACTGCTCCACATTGATTTTTGACTTCTTCACCCCTCTGCAGCCATTTCAATTTAGGGTGTTGCTACTCAACGTATTAGCAATTAAAAGTTTTCCTGAATCACCCACAATTTTACCCCTTACTCTCTCCAATTACAAAAAAAAAAAAAAAATCCAGCAAAAACAAAAATCTGACTTGTGTGGCTCAGTGGGTTGAGCACCAGCCTGCAAACCCTGGTGTCACTGGTTCGATTCCCAGTCAGGGCACATAACCAGGTTGCAGGCCAGGTCTCCAGCCAGGGCTGTGGCTGGAGGCAAGTGGAAGGCAACCATACATTGGTTTCTTTCCCTTTCTTCCTCCCCCCCTGCCTGTTTCTCTAAAAATAATGAATAAAATCCTTATTTAAAAAAAAGTGGGGGATGAAGCTTTTTCAGCAGGTGCTTCAGAAAGATGACTTCAAGCCCAGCGAAGGTGTGGGTGGGGACGGGCACTGAGAAGTGGCTACAGCAGGGTGGCAGAGACACGGTGAGGAGCGGGAACGGTAGGTTTAGAAATGAAAATAAGTTACGTGCAGAGCTAAACTAGAATGAAGTGGGATGAGATTAGAACCAGCGAGAAGAAAAGGGAGGAACGGCTCCCACCCCCACCTGCTGCCGGGCTGAGAAGCCTGCAACCGGCGGTGCAGCCTCCGCAGAGGAACGCGGGCGCCCCCTCCTGGAGAATGAGAGCCGCTGCAGAACGCGTTGTCCTAGTTCCTGGTTTCAAGTTCCCAGAGCCCACCATGGTGATCCTAACTCACAAGTTGGTAACCAGGTAGCGAGATAGGTAAATCCGGTTGTGTAGAGAAATCTAGAGGCTGTCAAAGCAAATTGTTACATCTTCCAAGGCATTCTGTTTCAGCGTTAGGAGTTTAGTGATAACAAAAGAGTGAAAGGAGAGAAGAAAGATTATAATCTGTGGAGGATAAATGAGTGCAGATCTTTGGGGAATATTAAGTGTGCTCAGAGGCCACAAAGGACTGAAGTGATCTTCAGATGCTAATGCTTCATTGGAATACTTAAGGCTATCAACTACTGCACCGTGGAGGGTTTGAACAACTTCAAAATATTACATGTGTGCCCTGGCTGGTAGCACAGTGGATAAGGCACGAGCCTGCAAACCCAAAGGTCGCTGGTTCGATTCCCCAGCCAGGGCACATAACCAGGTTGCAAGCCAGGTCTCCAGCCAGTTCCTTGGCTGGAGGCAGGCGAAAGGCAACCATACATTGATGTTTCTCTCCCTCTCTGCCTCTCTCCTATTCTCTCTCTCTCTGAAAATAATAAATAAAATCTTTTTTAAAAATATTACCTGTGCGATTTGGCAAAGATAACGGTTGGAGATGAATAAGTGAATGGAGAGGCGGAGACCGACACAGTGGGAGATGCCCAGGGTGTTCTTCGCTAGGTGTGCCCACCACCCAGCTAGCTTGTCCACCTCCCCCTTCCCCCCAGCCCCTTAATTTCACACCCGATCCCGTGGCATACGTGAGGTCTGTCTAAAAGGTATCCAGCCATGTAATATGAAAAATAGAGATTTTATTGAGGAAGAGACAAGAAACATTGCATATAGGACAATGATGCCTCAGTCCCCTTCAAAGTAGGCCCCTTGTGACCCCACACAGTTCTCCTAATTGCCATCAGCTGCCCCCTTGCATTTTCCTGAATCTCATTGAAGGTCTGAAATTTCTTCCTTTCAAAGGCAATTTTAGCTTCAAGAAAAGCCAGAAGTCACAGGGTGCCAAATCTGGACTCTAGGAGGACTGAGTCACCTGGGTGATTTGACGTTTCCCAAACTAAACTCTGCGTGAGACGTGATGCGTGAGTGGCCCCGTTGTGTGATGAAGCTGCCCATCACCAGTTGCCCTTAGCTTCGACCTTGTGAATCATCTGAATAGTTTCCGTGGAAGAGTGTTCAGGCTCAATGCAAAATTTGATGCAGATTCCTTGCTGTACTTGCTCAGTCATTTTGAATGTGATGGCCACATGGTACACATGCTCACTCAATGGCGTCTATCACCCTGACTGACTAGTATAGTAAAGTCATCATTGTTGACACATGCAAATTCCAGTCCACGCTCCTTGCCTGCCAGGTCACATCGACGTCCCACAAACCGTTCTCATTATATTAACAATGGCTGGACTTTTTCAGGACAGACCTCATATGTTTTCCAGGACTGTCCACAGGGGAGAGTCAAGTGGCAGGTAAGTGGTCTCGGGATGGTAGCTAGCAGGTCTGTGCTCACCTGAGAAGGAAACTGCCACCTTCTAGGACCTGCAGCAGCCCTGGTCCCATTTCCCTCTAATCTCACCTCTTCCTCAGCTTCCCTGCTGCCTCTGGCCTTCCTCAGACATTGCAGGACTCAGGGATGTTGCTCTTGCTGCTCCCGAAGGGCAAGCAATGTTCCCTTCACCTCCCTCCCTTCAGCCTTGGCTCCGATTTCATGTTTTCAAAGTGGTCTCCTCGCTCAACCCATTTAAAATTACACTCACACACACAAACACACACACACACTCACACCCCATCCCCCAGCCATGCTTCCTTTTTCTCCGCAGCCCCATCATCCTCAAACATCACATTGCTTGTGATTTTCCCCCACCCCTAAGATGTAGGGTTCCCGAAAAGGCAGATTTTGTTTTGTTTTGTTTCTTTGTCTGTCTAAGCAGGTCCGCCGACCAGCAGCATCCACCTCACCTGGGACCCCGGAGCCGCAGAATCACAATCTGCATTGAGCAACGTCCCCAGCTGACGTGGACGAGCATTCAAGCGGGAGGAAGACTCCGGATGCCTCCCGGCCAGCATCTCAGGAGAAGTCACAGTCACACTTCGCTCCCTCGCTCCAGAACCTCCTCTTCCGTGCAGCCTCCCCAGCGGCCCCCTTCCCGCCGGCCCTCCCTCTAAGCAGCTTCTTCCCCGCCTCTGAGCCACCTGTTGTGTCGTCCCGAGAGAGAACCGTGTTAAGTAAGATCAGGACAAACAAAACCAACCCAGATGCTCGCTTCAGGAAAGACATGTTCCTAGAAGCCAAGACCGGGAACCAGCTAAGAGCTTCCTTATCGTGACTCACTGCTGTGCATCAATAGTGGCCGCCAAGCCAGCGCTGCACTGCCGCCACCAATCCAGAGGACACCAGGAAGGCCACACTCGGCCCAGTCCTCATCCCACCGAGCCATGCTCACCTTAAAATCATCCAGTGCGGAAATTCAGCCCAGGCCCTTAGGCCACGTGGAAATCCTGCCCTAACTTCCTTTTTGGAGACCCCACTAAGATTATGAAGGTGATGTTCCTTCCTCGTGGCGGTAACTCTAATAAACATAACTTTGTTGAATCAGCAAGTTTTTCTGGTGGCCTGTGAGACGGTCAACAGGAAACATGCTTATCACAGACTATTGCAATTATTTATTCATGTGGCAGAGATCTCTCCACCACCACATGGCTTCCTCCTTCCTGAGTTCACACACGCAGACACGCACCCTGCACTTTTGGAGGTCTTGCCTAACGCAAAGTAAGGATAATAGAAGAGATTTGGAAAGCAATGTAAATGAAGAAAGAGATATCTTTGTAGCCTACTGGAACAAAGGAGCAATAAATATTGGCAGTAAGAAAAGTCTCATTGTCTTGTAGCTACTCCAACCTGAGGTCAAATGGGCCTTTTTTCATGCTGCCTCCCTCCTGTAGGGTTCAACACAGACCCAACAACCCCCTACACACACACACACACACACACACACACACACACACACACACATCCACACACACTAAACTAGCACACAGAGCATCCAAACAACAGAACTAAATGACTGAGCTGAAGGCAAGAAATGGGAGTGAGAGGAAGGAAGGGCCAGGAAGTGGATGAGAGGGGAAAAAAGTCAAAGAGGACAAGGTTCCCTTTAGTCAGGACAGAGCCTGCCCTGTGCTCAAGCCCTTGTTGATGCCCCAGCACCCCTCCTCCCACTTTTGTCCCCAAAGGGCCTGAGGACAACTGAACTGAAGAGGGCAGAGGGGCCAGTTTCCAATTCAGCCGGTTCAGTTCCTCTTCTACAACCCAGAGCTGTTACATGCACTAACCTTTATAGAGTTGTTGGGAGGGTTAATAAATTTGTATATGTAAAGTGCCAGCATATAGGGAAGATGTTATTTCTAAAACAATAAGATTCCATAAGTCAAGATCTAAAATTCCCCCCAAAGGGTTTTAGCAGCCTAGAAATGAATACATGGCTTAATCATACAATGTATGGCCTAAAATAAAGTAGTTTGTGGCTAATTTCTGTAATATAGGAAGTCCAACTAGTCAGTGCAAGGTTGATCATTAATCAACCTCAATGGCCCCTGGTCGCAAACCTCAATGGCCCCTGGTCGCAAACCTCAATGTCTATAGGAACTCCGCTGGTGACCTGGGACAGGGTGTTAGGGAGCTGTGGAGCTCAGGGTGATATCCCGCCTCCAGGGGGCAGCACGTGCTGGGTTTACCCTTGCCGGTGGCAGTGGAGACCAGTAGACTGGTGCCAGGTGCCAGGTGACAGCTAGAGAGCATTTTTTCCAACACTCATCAGAATTACTATGCTGTCCCACCACTAGGAGGTTTTTGGAAATTTCACACATGTAAAAATCAACAGGAGTTCGGTGACAGGGTTCCTGGCATGGGGAGGAGAGTTACACTTTCTGCCTTTTCTCCAGTTATTGGGGTCATTTGAGTTACATATGAAAACACATTTAATTTCTAAATTAAATAAAAAGTATGCGTTGCTCTACAAAACGTTTCAAGAAATTCTAGGCTGAAGTCAGGAAACCCATTTAACTGTATTCAGCCCAGTAGGTCCCACACTAGTTGACCCAGAAATTTGTTTTCTACATAAAATACATGAATATGTTACAGAACGCACTTTGGAAAAGATTGTCCAGCTTCTCAAAGGAAACACACCAATCAACAAAAACAGGTAGAACGCTGTCACTCCAGAGGGGTTCCTGCCAAGGTTGATGACTTCTGCCACCTACCATCCTCATATCAGCAGCTGGGACATGGGGTCACCTTCGAACACCTTCAAAAGAGGTTTGGGTACCACATGAGAGTATCATATATGTGTTTCCCCTCGGACCCTTGGAAAAAGTATTTTTAAAACTCCTTCTCGAATAAGCACCCTATGACAGCAGCTTTATGCATATGTGAAAGGTACGAGAATTGCCTCCTCCAATGTGGCTTGAATGTTCGGTGCTGTTGGAACTTGTCACATTGAACTGTGCTCTACACTGTCAACAGGGTTATGATGAATCACAAGGACACCAGCCTATTTCTCACTTGTTTCTCTTGCATCTGCTTTGCTAGTTTTTAACCATGGAGAGCAGGGTGTGGTAGCCTGATCGTCTGTAGCTATAAAATGAGCATAATAATACTCACACTGCAGAGTTCTGTCAGCAGAAGTTTTTAAAGATTAAATTAAAAAAGCAAATGTGTGTAAGTCAAGTTCCTAAAACAATACCGAAGATGGCGCAGTGTCAAATAAATGAAAACTATCAGCATTATTTCTCTGCCTCCTGTTAACATTGAGCTCTTGGAGGGTGGAAAGGAACGAGGATTTGATTAAAGTATGTGCAATCACTAGAGTTAATCACAGAGTTGCAGTTTTTGCAGTTGGCGAAGATTTTTTTTAAGTTTGGAAGGGTTCTTAGAGATTATCTTTTACAGATGAGATAAAAAGAAGCTGAGACTGAGAAAAAGTAAACAACTTTCCCTTATTTTCCACAGGACCATCAATTATCAACACCCAACATTTGGATCTTCAAAACCCTCACTGGAAAGTTAGAAACTGAACATGACCCATATCTGAAGTGAACAGACCCATAAATCTTCACTTTGCATGGTCCCAGGCATTCTGCAACTTAATTTGCATGGTTAATAACAAAGCTGAACTCTTAATGTACTAAATGATCTACTGCAAATGTTCCCAGTATTTTGTTTAAACTCCAATTTGCCTGGATTTCCCAGGCAGCAAGCTTTCTTCGTCAAGCCTCGCCAAGAATCCGGCCGCCACGCATCAGCTCATCCCGTCACTAGGTGGCGGTAAACCCACTCGTGGCGGATCTGGGGAAACCAGGGTGCGGGCAGCCCAACCCCGTGGAGGACAAGGCAAATTTAACGTCCAGGGTCCTATTTTATAATGTTCATATTCGGACACAAAGCAGATGAATTAAACTTGCCGTTATCCTGCATACTTGAATCGAACTGAATTCAATAAAAATAGAGCAGAGCTGGAGAAGTGGCTGCCAGCCGGCGGCTCTGGACTGTATTACAGGCTGAGGGTGGGTCGTGACATACCCCAATCTCTGTACTCCCGAAAACCCCCTTCAGAATAGGGAGCACATTCCGGGTCTTCTTTCTCAGAATAAGTAGGTCATTTGTAATATGATTTAGGAAAGACGGGAGCTGGGTAATAAGAGCTGGTGGAGGACAACCATTTCTAGAAGAACTGAAATACAAGAGACAATGACTTAAGGATAATCAAGGGAAATGGAACAGAGCAAAAACACATGGAAAGTGAAAACGGGAGGAAGAAAAACAAATGGTTCAGATCAATAAAGTGAGGGGAGTTGGAAAGAGGCTTTGGGTTGGACTCAAGAGTTACAAAATGTCAAAGACGGAAGGAGCCCTTCCAGGAAGCGGAACTGGGCCTGGGAACGAAATAATTTGCCAAAAACCACACAGATAATTAGTGGCAGACAACCAACCCCTGGACCTGCTGCGTTTGTGCTAAGCAGTACTCACTCTTGCCATGAGAACATGCACGCCCTCTTAATGCCTCATTGGAAACCTTTCACAAAATCCAAGGAAAGCCACGCAGCGGTGCCCTCCTCTGTCTCTGCGCTCACACGCGCGCACGCCCACCCTCCTTGCAATACCGACGGGAAACCCAGTCCCAACCTGCACATCGGGCACAGCCACCGCAGCTAACAGATCAAAGCAAGGCTGGAAGCCACATTCACAGGAAGTCCAACTCAAGCTGTTTGACCCTGTTCAGTAATCAGTTTCGTGCACGTGCGCACACACACACACAGCCAGAACTGACACAGAAGGGAAAAAATCTTTTCCTTAGAAAGAAGAATTAGAATTCCGAGAAGTTTCAAGAGCGGCCCAGCTGGTTCATAGAGCTTCGCAGGAAATTTGGTAACCATTCTGTAATGCCATTGTCTGGTCTTCGCCGGCCCAGGAAAGTGGTGTTGCCACCTACCAGGGATCATTCAGATACATCAATACCAAACATTTCTGATAATTACCACAGGTATTCTGATCCGACGGGAAGTTCTGGGCAGACCTGAGGCTCTTCCACCCACTTATTAGCTGTGTGACTTCTGAGACTCTTCTGTCAAAATGGTATGGGATAACTGTTCCAGCACAGGACGGTTCTGAGGGAAATGCCCATGGCAAAGAAGCATCCATAAATATTAGATCTCCTTCCTTCAGTTTAATTTTCTAATGCATGCCATCGGTCTGGCCATGGCCTCAACTAAAGAGAAAATGAGAGGAAAATGCTTTGTTTTCTTTGGTTTTAAGAGAACCATTTGGGTTCTCTTAGCCTAATTTATACAGAGAGTCTTCAAATATTTTGATCTCAGAACCCCTGAAACACTTTTAAAAACTGAGGTGTCTAAGTAGCGCTCTCTCTCTCTCTCTCTCTCTATATATATATATGTTACCAATATTTACCATATTAGAAATTAATGCTGAGAATTAAAAAAAATATTTATTTATTTTAAAGTAACAGTAATAATGCATTACATGTTAACATCTAGTATGACAAATAATTATTTTCCAAAACACGAAAAGGTTAGTGAGAAGACTAATACCATCTACATTTTACAAATCTCTAATGTCTGGCTTAATAAAAAACAGTTTGAGTCTTGTAGTTCCTCTACTTCCACATTCATTCATATTATCTTGGTTTGGTTACTATTTATAAAGAAACATTAGCCTCTCCATAGAGGAGTATTTTAATAGTTTTTTTTTTTTTTTAATGGAGTATATTATTTGATACTACGTCCAAACTCAATTAAGTACTAGATTCTTCAAAGTTAGATGTAATGTGGACTCTGCAAGTGTATCAATAAACTTGTCAAACTCTCTTATGTGAAATCCATTGATCTATTTGGCTTTTTGAATGGACCTATTTTTACCCATGCATAATTTTGTAACATGTGGAAAATACTAGTTCACAGAGTTACAGAGACCTTCCAAAATTTGACGTTATTACACAACATCAAAAAATCACATGACGAATATATCACCACCAATCTCATCAGAAGAATCTCTACAAGGAAGTGGTCTGTCTCCCTGTGATGGGCATAGTTGTCTATCCTTCTAATTTCCTCTTAAACTAAAACTTCTGTCATGGGCTGTCAGTCAGCTTACTTGAGGTGGCAAGTTCGCTTTATTCATTTTTGAGAAAATACCTCTCAAGCATCCAAGTCTAAATAACTATAATTTGTCTTTCATTCTTTAAAGTAAAAATGATGTTCCATGAAAAAAGGGGAGCTGGTTTACCCCACAACTTGACTGCCAAGTGTTTTCCTCAAGAAAACCAACAGACATACTTCACTATTCAGCAGACATGTTCTACGTGTGTTTCCCATTTTATCACACAGAATATAAGTGGGTGTGTATATAAAGGTTGAGATTTAATAAAATTAATAATTTTTACTTATCAAGGACATTCAAGATTTTATTTATTATTTTTAGAGAGAGGGGAAGGGAGGGAGGAAGAGAGGGAGAGAAACATCAATGTGTGGTTACCTTTCACCTGCCTCTAGCTGGGGACCTGGTTGGAGATCTGGTTTGCCTGGGCATTTACCCAGGCAAATGCCCTGACTGGGAATCGAACCAGCGACCCTGTAGTTCATAGGCTCAATCCCCTGAGCTACATCAGCCAGGGCCGAGGGTATTCTTTAAAAACCTAGAATCCATTTTATTGTGCATGGTGACAACTCTGTGCCACTGTCCCGGTACATGCCAAGGAGGCAGCAATTTATGGTCTACTGCTTTGGTACCATTAGTGGAAATGTCAACATGGGGAAGAGGTCAACATTTAATATTATGAAAAAGTATGGTATTACAGACTCCCTGAGAGGGTCTCAAAGGGATATCTCTGCCCCCAGGGCTCCATGGCCCACACTTGGAGAACCAATGCTGGAGACCTGTTTCCACACACCCCAAAGGCCTCTGGCTGCTGTAAGTTCCCCTAGTGCAGCACTTGATGGATTGTCCTATTTCCCCAAGTTCTTCAATTTACAATTGAAGACACCCTCTGTTTTCCACAATAAAAATAATTATATGCCAAGCACTGTTCTAAGTTCTGAACATGTAGTAGTCAACAAAACAAGCCAAGCCCTTGCTTTTTTTAAAAAAAGATTTTATTTATTATTTTTAGAGAGAGGGGAAAGGAGAGAGGCGGAGAGGGAGAGACATCAATGTATGGTTGCCTTTCACCTGCCTCCAGCTACAGATCTGGCTGGAGACCTGGCTTGCAACCTGGTTGTGTGTCCCGGCTGGGAATCAAACCAGCAATCTTTGGCTTTGCAGGCCGGCGCCTTATCCACTGTGCCACCAGCCAGAGCCACTTTTGTGACCCCTTTTTCCTAAGGAGGGAAAAAGAAGTGCACATATAAATTAATGTACAAGATGTTTCAAAGCAACTTTAGTCCTGTGATAACCATAAAAAAAAATAAAAGGATGTGACTGGTGGCCCCAAAGTGAGAGGCGTCAAGTCTGTGCACTCAGTGTGAATGATGATGACTCATGGGTAGAAATAGGAATGGGAATGGGAATCTGGCCAGGGTAGATTTGGATCGCTCTGGAAAGCTGGGAAGGGAAGGGAAATTTTAAAATAGCGCTACCTTGTCCCTTATGTGAGGATGGACCAGTCTTCCAGGGGATTAGGCACTGGGGAAATCAGAAGAGCAGCTGGGGCCAGGCAAAGAAGCCATCCTGTCCAACGAGGACCCACATGGAAGTGGCGAGATGACCAGCTGCTGCCTGTTCTGCCCAGAGACCAACCAGAAGAGGGATCAAGGGCGGGACTGGGTTAATTGGTACTAAGATATTTTCATGACCTTGGTTGCAATACCCAGTTTACATTGACATCCAGTAGCTGACTGTCGCTTCTGCTTCAGACTCTTACAGAGCCACTTCTAGGCCACACAAACATTTTTCATCAATGCCGGTATTCCCCAAATCCAGGTATCTAGGGCACAAACAAGCAAATGAAAAACGAAGACATCGCACACGACTAGCAAGAGTGGCTTGTAGGACCCATTGGGAAGAACACTTGGCTATGGAAGAAATATGCCACTCACTTGAGCAAGTTTCTCTTGCAGCATGAATTCTGGCCTTGGCCCTGGCTAGGTGGCTCATTGGTTAGAACATCGTCCTGCTGTACTGAAACTGCAGGTTTGATCTCTGGTCAGTCAGGGCACGTACAAGAAGCAACCGAAGCATGCATCAATAACTGGAACAACAACAACAAATTGCTGTTTCTCTCTCTCCTTTCCTCCCTCTCTAAAAATAACTTCATAAATAAGTTCTTGCCTGGTTTTCTTCTCCCTTTTACCCTAGCAATACGCAGGTGTCGTCATGCTGAGACATGTACCCTCCGTAGCAGGCGCAGGACCTGCCAGGCCAGTACCCAGTGCCTTCCTCCAAGGCTACTCTTCTTGGTCCCGAGAGTGGCCTGCTGTGGCCACAATTCAGCCTTCCCCTTCTCCTCTGGGGTCTCTTTCCTTTGAGTTATTGCTCCTTTCTGCACGCTTCACCAAAGAGCCAGGCTTTCACGCTTTTCCCATAAGTATGAATTATTGGTACCCCAACAAAGGTATACTATTTTTAAAAATCTCCTTCCTGGGTCATTTCTCTCTTAGGCACTTCATGTTTTTCAAAAGGGACTTCCTCAAGTGGCTGGAGGTCTCCATGCAGAACACTGCACTTTATACAGACTGTGACTATTCAATTTAAAACGGGAAAAGTCTCTTTACTAGAAATGCTCGTCCAAGGCCATGCACACAACCCCTTCCACCCATTAAAGCATAAAATAGAGTCCCCTTCTTATTAAAGTATTAAATCTGAAGGGAATGACTATTAAATGTGATTATACCCCTACAGTCCCAGCCTGTGCAGGTCTCTGATGGTTTTACCGTAAAGATGTTAGAAAATGTTCGCTCCACTAGACATCGTCTTTGTGATGTTCCTGGAGGCAGTTAGTGGTGGGAATGGTGATAAGGTAGTGGGAAGGTAGGTTTTTCTCTTACCTCTATTCTAAGAACAACACAATTTTTCTTTTTTCCCCCCTTAGTGCGACAGTCTTTCTGTAACCACCCTCTCCTAATCATGTAACTTATTATCTGGTCCCTCCTTTAAGTTGACTCCAAAGTGTTTGAAGTCAAATTGATATTCTACGTTTAGTGAACTCTCCAGGATCATGTGCATCTCAAGAATCAGATACATGAAAGTTTCATCTTATGATTCCCGGCTTCCGTGTTCTTTGGTCCTGCCTACCCCATCTTCGTCATTGTTGTTCTGTCGTTCTTTTCAACCTTGGACATGCGCTTTTGTGCTTTGGCTCCATTTTGTCTCCTGAAAGTAGATACTCCCTCCCCCACATAAACTTTAACAAGTTGGTCCTGTATTTATGTCACGGGGACATTTGTCACATTTAAAAATGGCATGAATCAGAGCAAGCCTTTACTTAGGGTAGGGCCACACTTCAGGAGAAAAACATCTTAAAAAGGAAAAGGCAAATCAGAATCCTAAGGGAGATGATAACACAGCTGCCTAACCTAGTTCTACACCACCAGTAATGCGTGAGTAATTAGCCAGTTAGCCTTGCCTGCCTAGTCACAGGATTCATTTGGGGGTGGGGGTGGGGGGTCAGCCAAGGCTGAAGGAAGCTAGCAAGAAATCATACAGAAAGGTCCTACCTAGGTAGCTCAGTTAGTTAAGGTATTATATTGATACACCAGGGTTGTGGGTTCAATCCTGGTCAGGGCATATACAAGAATCAACCAAAGAATGCAGAAGTAAACAGAGTCAATGCTTCTCACTTTCTTCCTCAAATCAATAACTAAACATTTTGAAAACTCTTAGGGAAGGTTAAAAACAAGTTTTAGAAGAGTGGTCCAGTTTTCCTTTGTCCTTTCTTCCAAAAGCTCTATTCAGTAGTCCCCCTTATCCAAGACCTGAAACCAAGGATAGCACTGAACCCTGTATGCTATGTCCTTTCCTATACACACACACCAATGATAAAGTTTAATCTATAAGTAAGCACAGTAAGAGATTAACAACAATAATAAAATCGAACAACTATAATAGGTTATATGAATGCAGTTTCTCTCATTCTCTCCTCTCCCTCTCTTCCCAAAGTCTTACTGTACTGTACTCACCTTCTCACTTAAAGGAAGCACTTCACAGCTTTTGGGTGGCAGATTTGAATGGCCAGCAACACTAATCTTTTGCTTTGGGGTGTTTATTAAGTAACATAAAAGTGAGTTGATATAAGGCTATGATAATGTGACAGTCCATCTGATAACGCAGATAGCTACTGAGTGACTAATGGGGGGAGGAGGAGGAAGTGTTGACAGCATGGAGACCCCCCAATGAAGTTGTTTATTTCTGAATTGTCCATGTACTATTTCCAGACCTTGGGTGACCAAGGATAAATGAAAGTGTAGAAACTGAAAGCAAAGATGCATAGGCCTACTGAACTTTATAATAAATTCATTCACTGTGAAGTAAAGCTAGGAAGAACAAGGTCCATTCTAGCTGATCACCTGATCCCTAGTCATCTCGTTTTCTTTTCTTTTTTAATCTTAAAGGGTTTCTATCTTTACTATATAAATTAATGATAAAAACACTAGGATCCTCAAGAAAGAAATGGACAAAGAACAGAAACGAACAACTCAGAAATAATTCAGAATGGATCCAAAATTATGTGCAAAAATGCTCTCCGGAGTGTCAGTCATAAGGTAAAAAATTAAATCATGTTAAAATGCAGGAAATGGCCCTGGATGGTGGCTCAGTGGACAGGTACCAGTCTGTGAACCCAAAGGTCGCTGATTTGATTCCCAGCCAGGGCACATAACCAGGTTGCCAGCCAGGTCTCCAGCCAGGTCCCCAGGTCTGTGGCTGGAGGCAGGTGAAAGGCAACCATACATTGATATTTCTTTTCCTTTCTTCCTCCCTCCCTGCCCTTCTCTCTAAAAATAATGAATAAAATCTTTTTTTTTTAAATGCCAGAAATGGCCAACATAAATGGAATATTATACAGCATCTAAAATCAGTTTTACAGTCACATGCTGCTTATTAACGAGATACTTTCTGAGAAACTCCCCATTAGGCAAATCGGGGTGTGAGCGCATCCCTGGACTCTGGACTCAGGTAGACGCCACAGGCTGCTCTCTGCAATTACACTGCAGAGAGCAGGGCAATAAGTCTGTTTATACCAGCAAACAGGTGAGGAACTGGAGAGAGCCTTGACATTGGCTTTTCTTGTAATGCAGGAGCCTGACCAGAGCTTTGACTGCAGAGGCCTCCACTTCCAGGAAGGCTGCCTGGAATGAACATCTGCAGACACCAGATGAGAGAGACAGCCAGGCCCCCTCCTCCCACCCAGATCCCTTTGTTTTAGAGACCTTGACTTTGACAACTGACCATTTGGGCTACTTGTTTTTCTCTCCTCTGTGTTTTACATTCTCACTCTTCTGTTCTGAATTCACCAGGAAAGAACGAATCCCCCCTCAACCCCAGTCCCCCAAGCTTGACTCCAATAAGAGCAGGACCCCACTCTCTCCCTCCACCTCCAACTCACTGTGAGCTCCCTAGGTATCTTGTCAGTCCTAGGTCCCAAGTTTTGTTTTTTTTTTTTTTTTTCCTTAGAAGTCACCTGATAGTTCTTGCTGAAGGCATCTTGCAATGGTGATAAGAACTACAAGGGTCCCTCCAGTTGTCACATTGGTTTAGAAAAGGGAGACATCTTTGGGAAGTTCACTGGCGCACGGGAGTGACCCAGGCATTTCTAGCTAACAGATAACCGTATGATGGCTAGACCGAGACTGCACAAAACAGCAACATGCTGTTCCAGGACATTACTAGGGCTTCACTGGGGGAGAGGAAGTTTTCAGCTCCATCATAACTTTATGGGACCACCATTCTATGTGCTGGCTCAACAAAACGCTCCTTACGTGAAGTAGGAGTGTTTACCCAGCTTCCACCCTCAGCTGCAACTCTTTGGTTTCTGCAAACATCTGATTCCCGCTTAGCGTTTTGAAGTCGAGTGTTCTTTCTGGTCCTGTTGAGCCTGCTCAATCCCTCACTACGAGTGTCATCTTTTACCCTGTGAGAACCTTGTTAAATGCTCCGCCAACCCTGGCTGGCCCAGTAGCCATGGGTAGGTAGGGAAGAAGGAGACTACAGTCAGAAAGAGCTGATCAAAAACACGCTGTTCCTGGAAGCCAATACTGTACGAAGTGGACACAGTGAAAGATGCATTTGTGGCTCAAATCCAAACTGTTCAAGTACTTTCCTTTGACTTTTCCATTAAAGAATTTCAGTACAACCAAGCTCCTAAAAGAGCCAACATCCTAAGCAAAGTATAACTTCTGTCATGTAGTATCAGCTCATTTATTTTTAGACGAAAATTTATCCTGTTTTGTAACCTTCTACCCAAGGCCTTTAAGGAAGGCAGTAAGCGTTGATGTTAGATAGGAAAAAAGCTGAGATGCCACATTTTGGGTTTTTTCCTTTGGCTGGGCACACCCAAAGAACGAAGCATTCAGATAGCTTCCCGGAGAATAGCCAGTGTGCACTTACACTGTTTCCCAAAGCAAGCACGCTCAGCAGTTGCTGGTAAGGAAGAGGAAACTTTCCTCAGCTTAATTCCCAGAATAGAGTCTGGGTGTGTGGGAGGAATCAAGTGGCCATGACAAACACATGACATCTATCCACACTGAGAGAACAAACAGATAGGTGGGTGGCTTCATCAATAAACTGCCTAGATTTGGGGAAAATAGTTCCTCCATTAGAGACAGTGTGGAACAATGGAAAGAATGGTACATTCAAAGGCCTTTTGATGGATTTGATTTTCATTTTGCATCATGGCGTTTTGAACGTGTACCCCTGAAACCTAACTGTGTGCATGTGTCGGGGAAAGGTGCTGATTCTTCAACAGTGTTATCAATTACATGGCTGTGAACAGAACCACCACTCTGGTTTCCAGTCTGGCAAAGGGGCCATGAAACCAGAGTCAGCGTACCTGAAAGCCAGGTGTGTTACCCACCTGTCCAGCCTCACTGTGCCCGGCACACATGTATTAATCAGGGTTCTCTAGACAAAGCATCCAGTAAGATGCATCAAGGGATTTATTTTGAAGAATATGCTCACACATTTTGTGGGAGATGACAAGTTCACAATCTGCAGGGCAGGCTGGCAATCCCAGGAATTGATGTTGTAGTCTAGAGGCAGAATTCCTTCCTCTTCGGGGAACTTCAGGCTTTTCTTATAGTGCTTCAACTTATTACACAAGACCCACCCACATTATGGAGAGTAGTCTGCTTAACTTCAAGTCAGCTAATTTAAATGTTAATCACATCTAAAAATATTTTCACAGCAATATCTAGACTGATGGTAGACCAAACAATTGGGTATGCGTATAGCCAAACTGACACATAAAATTAATCATCCCACAGTAATTTCTCAACAAATAAATTTTATTTGCTATAAATCCCCAGAGAAGACACGTTCTTGAGCTTCTATTTCTTCAGCTGAATAATATAAGGATAAGACTTCGTTCCTCCGACTCTTGACAGTCCAAGGGGCAGAAATTTTAAGTGTTGAGAACATGGAGAACCTGTGGCTTCTGGTCTCCTCAGATGAGTCAGTTTTAAATCAGCAACAGAATAAATACTATATAAAATTCTGTGATGCCATGAGCAGTCTTTCTGCTGTTCTAATCTTCTGGTCACACAGAGAAGCGGGACTTCGAGTTGCTAATGGTGTCCAGGTTACCAGCTCTCCACTGAAGGGCATCTCGCTTTCATAGGGCCCAGCTACCTAGGAATTTAGAACCCAGGAGTGAAGAAAACACCTCTGAAATTCTGGGGGCTCACAAAGAGGCTTCCAGAAAAGTCAGCTCTGGTCCTTGGCTGTTATTTATTTATTTTTAACTAGGCTCAGAAGGAAACAACGCCCAGGGTCTCTGGGAGATAGGAAGTCATTGAGGAGTGGGAGTCAAACCACACTCACACCTGGTCCTCAACTTGGTGCCTCAATTCCCTATTTCAATTTTTTCCACCCTAGTTTGTTCTGTAAGGATGTTTGGTAGTTTGTAATGAACTACCACATACAGCGGCCTGAACGATTGAAATGTATAGTCTCACAGTTCTGGGGGCTAGAAGCAGAAATGAAGGTGTCACTGGGTTGGCTCCTTCAGAGGCTGTTAGGAATCTCTGCCAGGTCTCTCCTTAGCTTACACGTAACTGTCTTCAGGCTTGCGTGGTCTGTCTCTAAATTTCCTCCTCTTTTAAGGACCAGTTATATTAAGTTCGAGGGCTACCCTAATGATAGAATTTTAACTTGGTCACCTCTGTGAAGATCCTATTTCCAAATACAGTCACATTCTGAGGTACTGGGGTAAAGACTACAACATATAAAACTGAGGGCGCATGATCCAGTCCATTACACTTGTTTTCTGCGCAGGCTGTGAGTGTCCCTTCACTGTATACGGAGTAAAACGTAATCATAGGGCATGAGCATTTCTGTAGCGCTTTGTGTTTTTCAAGGCAGTTTCACATCAGTTGATAATCACCTGGGGAGAAGGAGCCTCATCCTATTTTCCTTGAGTACCTAGGCTCTACTCTAGCGCCTTGCCCCTAACACTCAACCGTTCATGGAATAGACTAGTTATCCTCTCATTTTACCCTTTCCCAATCTCCATATTAATCTTCCTGAACCCCTCCCCAGAAAGAGCATACGGGATACTGATTCCCCTGGCTGGGTTTTCTCCCAAAGTGTCAAGCTGATAAGACCACCACATCGGAGACCCTGGACACCGCAGTGATTCCTTAGCTCTAATTCCGTACATCAAACATAATAGGTGTTTCTTTCCGGCAGTGTTCTACAGGGAGAAAAAAAGGGTAAACATTTTTGTTAAGCTCTAATAACACAGAGATCTAGTTCTGTTTCCTGACTCCATGTATATGAAGACTTTTGACACGAAGAAGGCAGTTTGTTATAGAAATATTTTCATTTTCATTTTCTTTATTTATTTCTTAGGGGGAAGAGGAAGAAGGAAAAAAGATGAAGAGAGACATCAATGTGTGAGAGAAACATCAACGAGTTTGCCTCTCATGCACCCCTCAACTGGGGACCTAGCCTTCAACTCAGGCATGTGCCCTGACTGGGTGCCAAATCCGAGACCCTTTGGTTGGCAGGCTGGCGCTCCACCCACTGTGCCACACAGCCAGGGCGGAAGTATTTCCTTTAATTTGGGTTCTTGTTTGTTTGTTTTCTGAACTTTTAGTTCACTGGTTGAGCCAAATAATTAAATCACATATCTGATATTTTAGGCACATCTTTTAAAAATTACTTTTATATGGGAGTTGATGTGTAACAAATGTAGAGCCAAGGATAAATCCTAAACTTGTAGCCAATAGAAGTGGTCTCTTATAAAACCTTAGATTTGTAAGTTATTTCTATTGACATAATAGATAGATGAAGCCAATGGCTTGCTTTCCACAAAGCTTTTGAGGAGTTCTGCACTTAAAGAGGTTATCATGGATACAGGGCTGGAACTCTGAAAATTAATTCTACCATGTTGGATTAAGATAATCTTAATCAGCAAGCCTTGAATATTCTGGTCAAGCACCAAGGCAAGTACTGGTCTCCAAGTTGCATCACATTGAAAGTTCTATTGATTAGCCTTTTCTATCAAATAGACATAACTCTCAACTAAAACAGATAATCAATTTCTAACTGTATTAAGAAGTGATATTGTTTCCTCCGAAGCTAACAAACTGCTACATGTAAGTAGAATGAGGGAATGGAGGGCCCTTACTTGGTTGCATACAGGGAAGTTTTTCAAGATAAAAACAACTTTTTCTCAATTAAACTGAGAACTAAAGAATAAGAAGAAGCCAGCTGTGTGAAGCTGAATTTATCCACCTAGGGCAAGATTAAGATGAAGAATAGTCGGGTAAGGGAGATGGAGAACTCTTGTACAACTCCCAAGCACCTGCCATGTGCACCTGGCCTGGTGCTAACATTTACAGGGAGAGCAGAAAGTGAGGAGGAGAGCTATGCAGAAAAATCAAAAGTTATGTGTTGAATATGTCATGTTTGTGATGTCTATGGCAATTCTAAGGGGAGATGTAGTAAGGGAGACGTAAGAGTCAGAGTTTTGGCAGGAAATCAGAATAATGCAAGGACAGTTTAATAAATGGTCCATTTACAAGGGGACCATCAGAGTCTAGGGAAAGCAAAGAGAGAGGGTGCAGTATCCTGACTAGGCTGAAAGGGCAAGTAACACAGGCAGTGACTGATTGAGGGAGAGAGAGGGGATATTAGTTACGTTGAGAGGAACTTCTGGTAGAAGTCAAGGCCTTCAATAGAGATAAACAACAAAGAGGGAGAGCTGGGGAAATACATTTATTGAGCTCTCTCCTCATGATTTTCAGTCTTCTCCTGGGACCTTTTATTGGCCAAACCCAGCTTTCTTGAAGAGTTGGAAGAAAGTGGGAGTGGCCAATGGCATCATGGGAAACAAATCACGCAAACCTGAAAAAAGAGCACTAGGTTTGTCACTTGTGTCCTTTGTGAAAGAAGCATCACTGAAAACTGTGGGACTTTCAAAATATTATGTCTGACCCTTTCATGTACCCAAACCCCTTACAGTGCCCCGAGGGGCCCCTGAGCGGCCCCTGAGCCTTCTCATACACCCTCATCTCTCTAATCTAGCCTTCTCCTTTCCTCCTCCCACTTTCTTATTTCTCCTCTTCCCTTTGGCCACAGCGGCCACTTCCCTGCTCCCACCTCAAGGGTCTTTGCATTTGTGCTGCTCTGTGTTAGAAGTTACTCAACAAAGGTCCACAGTTCCCTCCTTCACCACCTACAGGTGGAGCCCCCCTCAACCTCCCTCTCCCCAACTCTCTGTCACCTGTCACTTTCTGTGTGTGGCCTTCCCTGATGATCCTGTTGGAATGCTGCCCGTCTCAACCATCATACACTCTATCTCATCAAAAAGAAACCCATGTGCTAAAGCCCATGGTAACAAACCTGGATCTAGCATCTGCCCTAATTGCTGTTTCAACCTTTTCTAGAAATATAATCTTAATCAGCAAGCCTTGAATGTTCTGGTCAAGCACCAGTGATCTGTCATGTGGGTCCCATACTCCACCTCCCCATAGAAAGGAAAGACAATCTGCATGATGAAAATCTTTGCCTTTCTTCCCTCCTTTCCCCAAAGATGTCCTGGTCTAAAAATAATCCTTTCTCTCCTTTGCTAATAGCTCTCTTGCTTCTTCCTACAAAACCTTCCACTTTGTACAAGCCCTTCTAGTTGCTGCACGGTGTGCTGCCTGATTCATGAGTCATGTAATAAAGCCAACTGGATCCCTAAATTCACTCAGTTGAATTTTGGTTGTTTAACACCCCTGCTCTGCTCTCTTGTTCTTCCTTGTACTGTTCTGATCACTCTGGGGACCACACCCCTTACTTGTTTATCTTGCATATTGTGTCTCTCCTTTGAGACACAAGTTGAGAGTAGAACTGTCTCTCCAAGAGGGCAGTCCTCTCAGCTCTATCTCCACAATCAAGCTCTCAAGTTCTTTAACTATCGGTTAAATATTGCAAGAGTAAGACACAGTTCCCATTTGCAAAGAACTCACAATCTAATGGGAGAAACTGACCTCAACAACAATGTGACAGTTGGGACATTTGAGTGCTGGAGAAATCACCAAAGAAGGAGTGATATAGGGTGGGGTGGGGGTGGAACATCTAAGCTGTGAACCCAGGAGCAGGGGAAGTGGACAAGTGAAAGGGACACAATATCCTGATTTGTTTGAACTGATAAAGGTTATCTGCAACTTAAAGTAAACATAATCAACCTATAATAGGAACCTAATGAACAAAACAAACTAGGAAAATCGAACCAGAGGCATGGAAACAAGAAATAGACTGACAGTGACCAGAGGGGATGGGGGAGGGAGGAAAGACGGGGAAGAGTATAGTGGAGGAACTTGTATAAATGACCCTTGGATATAGACAACAGGGTGGGGATTAATTGTGGGAGCAGAGGAGGGTGGGAGTGGGTGAGGCAGTGGAGAGTAATAGGGGAAAAATTGGGACAACTGTAATAAAACAATAAAAAATTAATTTTTAAAAAGTAAACATAATCAGTTGGAATCCAAGAACCCTCCAGATAGAACCCTACAGGAAGAACTCTATTTATGATAAAGTTCATTGGCTCTAAATTCCTCTTCCCTTAACTTCCTTTTTCCTTCTATAAATACGCCTCCATATAGCACACAGGCCAGATTATGCAAGTGGCTTGCCACGTCTGTATGCATTAGGTTGCAAACCTCCCCCCGAAAAAATTATTTTTGGTGACTAAACATCATGCTTCCTGTCTCTGGTGGCCTTCAGCCTAATAGCTCTTGCTATGAATATGCTGATTCTTCTGCTTAAGGCTTGAGCTGCCCCTTCTATCAAGAAGAGGTTGGGAAATCTGCACAAAAGACTCCAGGACCAAACTCCAACCTGTGGAGGTCAGCCAGGAGCAAAGGGATTTAGCAATTTCCCACTTGCGCTAGACTCCCTTTTATCACCCGGCTGTCTATTGTCCTCACCCACCTCTTCACCTCCGTCATTGTTCCTCCCCTGAGATAGAAACCCCTGAATGTTGAGCTCTCTGAACATTGATTGATTCTGAAATTTAGAATCAATCCTCCCATCTTCTCAAGTGAGGCCTTTTTGATCCGTAACACTTGCCTTTCTCCAACACGTTCAACTATTGAACACTCGCCTTTCTCTGGAAGCACTGGGCACAGGAACCTTGTACCTGTAACAGACAAATTATTTTTCATTTGGCAGGACCATGGGATGGGAATGGAGGTGGGGAATGGATGTGGCCAGATAATAAAACGATTTCGGGAAATGCGAAGATCCTTAACTTTAACCTATGGGGCAGTGACCTCCAAACTGCCCCCTGTGAAGCCCCAGGCCACCCCCGGTACCCTGGCTGAGAAAGGGTGAAGTGTTCCCACCTCCACGCTCCCACCTCCCGTTTTCCCACAGAGGAGCTGCTGGTGCAACTGGGCCTTTGGAAGGCTGTATTCTATGGCCAGAATGTTGAAAACCACCTCTGTTAGCTGTGGAAGCTGTGGTCTTAAAGCATCACCTGTTCCAAGTAGAATGAACCCTTTCTTCTCACCACACAGGAAGGCAGACAAGGATCTGGAGCTGACCTGTAAAAAAATGTGCATGTTTTCTAGCTTACCTTCCGGGGCGATGGGAGATAGGAACGGAGCCCGGGCTTTGGGAAGAGCCCACCCCCATCAAGGCCCAGCGGTACAGGAGAGCTGTGCTGGGTCATGCTCACAATGGTTGTCCCAGCTTCCTAGGAATACAGCCACCCATTGAAGTCACCCTCCCGCAGTGGTAGAGGCGGGGTTAGCCCTCCCAGCTCAGGTGGTTTCAGTGCTTTGTTAAGTCCTAGAACGTCAGATAAAGCTAATGGAACTGCGGGGCGGCGGGGGAGGCTAGGGCTCAGGACTCGGAGGCGCTGGTGGCCTGGTGGCCTGGTGGCCCAGTGGCCCGGTGGGCGGGTTGCGGGGAGGCGGGGCAGGAGCAGCAAGAAATTCTTTCCTTTTTGGCCAAGTCTGTTTTTCTTATCTGTCAAACACGAGAAACTCAAGTTCTTTGAGCCCCTGGGTATGTCTGATCCCAGGGCACTTACTTGTTTGCAAAAAGTGTAACATGTACAAATGCGCCAGATCCCCATTTCCTGTTCATTTCTAGAAAGACGCCACCAAGTAAGGGAAGGAGGGGAGTTCTTTTCCGGCGCCAGACGCTGCATCCGATTAGAGCGCTGACCTGCAGCAGCCCCCGCGGCCCCGGGAGGCGCAGAGCCCGCGGGCCGCCCGGCCGGGGCTACGTGACGGCGCGCTCGCCGCCCCTCCCGCCGCCCGGGTCGCGCCCGGCCCGCTGGCTCCGCCGCCAGGGCGGCGGGCGCGGAGCGGGTTCCTGCCGGCGCGACCCCTCCTCCCGCCTGCCGCGCCCTCCGCGCGCCCCGAGCGGGAAGACTGCGGCTGGACGCACATCCGGACCAGAACTCAGCTCCCTTTCTCGCCCCACGACGCTCCAGGGCCCCTCCGCTGCCGAAGCCTCGCCATCCTCATTCTTTTTCTTCCTTTTTAAAACATGTATTGTGGCTGTATTACACTGGTCCCCCTTTCCCCGTCGCCCGCCCCCTCTCCTGCATTTATTCCCACCCCGTTGTTCACAACCGCGGATCGTTTATACTACTTCCTTGCCTAGCCCTTCCCCTTCTTCCCCCACTGCCTCGCTGAGGACTGGGTGGGGGTCTGCAGGGTCTTCCGGCCCCTTCAGGGTGGAGGCTGTTGGTTGGTTTTCTATTCTGCGCTCTTTAATGAGGCCACATCTGTAAAGCGCTGGGAGTTCCTTGGGATGTATACAAGAGCGGGCTTCATTTTGTCATCCATGGCTTGTGAAATCCGCTAAAATGACCCCCCGCCTCTGTTTTTAAAACAACACTTTAAAATCTTTATTTAGATGGAACAACCCCATCCCTATAGGGTTGTTCGATCACGTTAAATGACAGGCTCAGATCAGAATCATTACCTCAGTTTCGCCGAGGAGGGAATGTACATTGTTTCTTATAAGATGAATCATCATTACTGAAAGTCATCCATTTTGAAAGAAAAACATAAATTTGTGTATCCGAGAAATTCCTCCTTCTGGAACCACTTTCAAGGGATGCTCCCGATCTGACCTTAAAACAAAAAGAGCCAAGTGCTTGTTATCTTGGAGGTCGGGAAAATAAACGGAGTTTTCCATTCTCTTTCCTCTTTTGTAAGCAGTGATGTTGGAGAGGTTTCTCACCAGCAGGTTTCTGCCAGGTCGAAAAGTTATCTGTCATATCGAAAAATTAGACACAAGCCTAAACAAGGGCGGAGCAATCTGGGGGCACCCCCCTGTGCTCTAAACAGTAATGTTGTCAGGTGACAGAAATGGGGCTATAGGGTGTTTTTTCTTTAAACTTTATTTTCATTTAGGGAGAGAAACATCATGTAAGAGAGAAACATGGATTGGTTGTCTTTGGCACTTGCCCCAACAGGGACTGAGCCTAGAACCCAGGCATATGCCCTGACTGGGAATCGAACCAGTGACCTTTTGGTTTTCAGGGTGATGCCCAACCAACTGAGCCACACCATTCAGGGCTAAGTACTTGCTTTTCTGATGCCTGGCTCTACTCAAAGAAAACCTAAAATACCGAAAGTGATGGGTTGAAGAATTTTGAAATAAACCTTCACAGAGAACTCTTTCTCACCTAGCCTTTTGATAAGAGTTGGAAGGCAACAGGTTAAGGGCTTAGAGAGACTACATTTTTTTTTTTTTTTTTTTCATTGAGGGGCAATCCATATTTAGAAATATTGGACTGCCTTGGAGAGGGAAGGACTCGCAGGCAAATCCAGGAATTTTTTTCAGGGAACAGTCGGCATCCACTGTCGCCATGAACCCAGCTTTCCTTAACAGAGAGGACTAGAGGACGTTCTATGCTTGAAGATTTTCAGTCCACCAACCCATAAAAAAAATCCCAGCAATGAAAAATTGTGTTTCTCCTAAGTCCCTGGTGGAAACTGGCTTACCTGGTGTCCTGTTATACTGACTCTTAGTCTGCGTGATATGTATCTTCTCCTATTTCTTTCTTTTTTAAAAAAAGATTTTTATTTATTATTTCCAGAGAGAGGGGAAGGGAGAGAGGCAGAGAGGAAGAGAAACATCAATATATGGTTGCCTTTCACCTGCCTCCAGCTATGGACCTGGCTGGGGGCCTGGCTGGAGACCTGGCTTGCAACCTGGTTATGTGCCCTGACTGGGAATGGAACCAGAGACCTTTGGGTTCGCAGGTCGGCACCTTATCCACTGTGCTAGCAGCCAGGACCTTCTCCTATTTCTTGGCGTGGGGACAGAGGCTCAGACAGATTAATAACTGGAGTCCTGGAATTCTGATCCTACTTAATTTTGTCATTAATCATCTCCTGTTTACTCCCGCTACCAGTGCTTAGTAATATCAAAACCGTAGCCATGTGTGGAATATTAAGTAACCAGCTGCATGCGGGTGACAGTAGCAGAATCTTGCTCGCCCTCCATCCCATAAACACACACTGCAGAGCTGGCTGCTCAGCCTGGATGTTCACTGATGTAATTCTCAACCCTGCAGTGCGGGCTTGACCTTCCTTGCAGGAGGTCAGAATCCATCTTAGCCAAAAGGAGAGCTAACAATCCACCTTCATTTTTGAGGAGTATTGTACAGTGAGTCATTTAACTGAGTATCTCTACATTGAAATCCTCTCCTCCCCTCCCCTTCCCCCATCCCTACACTCCCAAATACCTGAGACAAAGCAGGTGCTAAATAAAGATAATGCTTTAAAAGAAAAATCACATGAGTAAACCAGGACATAAGCCTTCTTGTGCCCAGGGGATTGGTAAAGGGATTTGTCAAGTGCAGATTCTCCTCCCAGCTTGGTGCAATGCCAGACTCCCCCCCTGGGCAAGACTGGAGAATCCCCATCTAAAGCAGCCTCTTTGAACCAAGATGCAGCCCCCTCCAAAGGCGCTGGTGGTTGACGTTTGGAAGCACTTAAAAGGCACTGGGAGGTGCGAACCTGGATTTAAAACCTCAGCTCTTCAATCTCATTTACATCTTCGAAATATTTATTTTCTCCCCAGATTGTGGCAACCAAATGAACTCTCTTCCTGGCTCCTAGGTCCTTCTCACAGGGGTGAGGCTTTAGACAAAGATAGGCAATGTGAGAAGCACTTTATCTGGGAGAGAGACACGGAGGCTGGAAAACAGACAGTGGTGATTAAATTACACAGTGTGGGCTTCCTGCTCATTGCAGACTAACGTCTGACAGTTCAAAGATGTAAAGCCCGCCCCAAAATGCTTTTCCAAAAGCCTAAATTTCTATTTGGGAGCTGTTTGTGCCGGTGAAACAAATATCTTAAGACTTTGTTGCTAACTTGTTAAAGGAGAGCTAGTAAGGAAGTGGGTCAATGACTGAAGTCCACTAAGATACAATCACACCTACCAGGACATACATAAACAGAGAGCCCAGGAAAATTGTCAGAGTCATTTGAGGCAGAGACGTGGAAAGCAATGACATACAGCCCTGATAAAGCCATAGACAGCTGAGATCTGAATCACAAAGGAGACGCATACCTTGTGAGCATTAGGAGCTGAAGCTCACTCTGGCCATTTGTCAGGAGAGAAAGGGAAGAGCCAGCATCCAATACAAATGGGCTTGTTCATCCTTGCCCTATTTAAAATGTCCTCCAGCCTTCACAAGCCCTAACAAGGATAGAATACTTATTTAAAGATTTTATTTATTTATTTTTAGAGAGAGGGGCAGGCAGGTAGCAAGAGAAGGAGAGAAACATCAGATCGATCAGCTCTTGCTGTCCCCCAGCTGGGAACCTGGCCTGCAACCCAGGCATGTGGCCCGATAGGGAATCAAACCAGTGACCTTTCTGTGCGCAGGCTGGCACACAATCCAGTGAGCCACACCAGCCAGGGCGCTAAACGCTTAGTTAGATCAATGGTCTCAGAGTCCAAATGAGGAGAAGAAAGATACCCAGGCAGCAGTCCTCTCTCTACCTCCTGCATCTCTCATTCAGAGGCATTCTTAGGGCCCTCAGGATATGCTCTCATGGATTGTTAGATTTTTGTTTCCCCAGCTAGGTGGAGATGCCAAGTCAGCAAGAGCCACATCTGGGGTTCATCGTGTCACCCCAGAGCCTTGCTTATTGTAGGTGTTTGGAAGTGTCTGCTGGGCGCTCAGGCAAGGCCTAGGTGAGGAGTTCCTTTACCCAGCAAATCCTGACCACAGACGGCCCCTGCCCCCCATTTCCCTGAGCCGGGAGCTGGAGCCGGAGCCTTCATGGTAGGAAATACACGTCCTTCATCCTGTCTTCAAAGGCAAGTCTTGTTGGAACGCAGATGGTCCCTGTTCTGCTCCGCATGTTTCTGGAGCGCTGGCAATAGGCCAGGCACTGCGTCAGAGGAGGCGGACAGAGAAGAAAGGTAACATTTGCTTCTAAAGGGGTTACTGTCTGGTAGCAGAGCCAGAGCAAAGCCAAAAGGGAACAAAACACCAGCCCAGGCAATGACAAAGTAATGTGGCAAAGCAGAAGCCTGGGGAAGGATACCTCACCCATCCTGGGGGCCTTTTAGAGTCTCTGGAAGGATGATGTAGTCAGCGAGGCACGGCTGAAAAGTTTCCACTCATCAGTTCTTAGGGGAGTGTGTGGACACATAAGCAGGCAGGAAGGACCCTTTGGTCACCTCAGACCTGCCTGCGGCACTACTGGGTGGCACCCAACTCACTAAGTAAGACAGTGAATGAGGGCAGAGCACCATCTGCAGGGCCCCAAACTATCATTTTGTTTCCTTTTGTTTATTTTTTTAACCCTTAGAGACTTCGTGTTTTGAACACTGATGCCTGTCAATTAAAGTGCATTGATTAAGCAAACTTAATTGTTTTTTTAAAAAATTATAATATATCCAAAACACATGTCACAGTTAGTTGAAGCTTCTGATTATCACAGGATAGCAAATGGCGTTGCACTGGGGCAGATATAACTCCTTATACAGTCATCAAAGTCCTTAATTTGTTAGGACAGACTTGCTGTGCTAAGACAAGATTTGTATGAGCATTTTCTTGTGTTTTCTTTTCTTTTCTTTTCTTTCTTTTTTTAAGGTACCGAAGTACGCTAGTAGGCACTAGCTGTGAATCAGGGTTTGTGTCTAAATATCAGATAGTCTGGGACAATTTCCAACTTTTTTATTGTTGTGCGGGCACACTTATTCCATGTAATTAAGTGTTTTGCTTGACACCAGCCACTCTTTCTTTCTATTCCAGTTCTCTGTGACACTCCCAGCACCTTATGAAAGAGCTTGATACACAAAATTCATTGTCTCCAATACGCTAGGGAATTCAGGAACCTACAACATCAAGTTAAGAAAAACCAAAACCACATGGGTTCATGATAATTATCAGGGAACCCATCTCCCAATCTGAAGGTGACCTCCAGGCATGTGGCTAATGCTCCGGGGTAGGAACAGCATGAGCCAGGCTTCCCAATTCCTCAGGTCAGGGTATCTTCAAACCCTCCACAATTTCAGCTCTCATTTACCCTCCCTAATCCAATCCTTTGGCCAGGTTTCCCTTGGGAACATGGCCCCCTATTTCTATCACCTATGAGACAGCTGCACTGCGATGCCCTGTAGATGCCTCAATGCCTCACAGTTTAACTCACAGCCTTTCCCATCCTCACCTGCAAGCTGTCTGCCCCTGCACTGCCATCTCAGTGTCCTGCGTCTGGGCTACGGAGGGCAGCACCCCTCCCTCACTCCAGCAGGACCGGCACTGAGTCCTGTTAATTCTAGCTCCTAACCAACCGTTCCCAGGAGCTTCTCTCGTGGCCGCACGCCACTGGCTTGGCTCTGACGCTGGCAATCTTTTGTGGGTGTTCCTGGGAGGGTGTTTCTGCTCGCCCTCTGCTAGACTTTTCTTTAAAAAGTCAGATCTCATGCTGTTGCTCCCTCCTTACAAGCTTTCCAAGGCTTCGTGTTGCCTATGGTGTGTCCTTCAAATTCTTTAACGTGGAAGGCAAGGCCTTTCTTGATCTCATGGCCAGCTCCTCCAGGCCCTTGGCCTCCCGCTCCTTCTTCTCCAACAGAGTCCCTCCGCCAGCCATACAGGCCTCTCCTGCTTCCCGGCCCAGCCAGACTCCTCCAGGCTGCCCACCCAAGGGAGCCTCACCTGGAGTGCATTTCCACGTCTCCCCTCTATCATCTCTCCACACCAGCTCCTGTCATCTCCTATGTGCTTCTGGTGGAGTTTCCACCCCAGCACATTGCGTGAAAAGTATTTCTCTCTCTGTCTCCTCGAAAAGACTATAACCACCTCCAAAATCAAGAAGGGTCACTGATACCTCTGTGTCTTTCCCCTGTTGGCCTTTAGTAGGTATGCAACAGATTTATTGAATGATTAACCAGGTAAAAATCTACGCCCAAAGCTAAATTCTACAGCACAAACTCCATAAGGAAATGAAGCTTCCGGGTCTTGAGCGCCTTGCTCATGGGGTCTGACCACCCAAGCTTGGGTGATAGTAATTTTAATTACTATTAATCTGATGAGAATGTATAGCTTATTTTAGGCACCAGTTTAATCTAGCAAAGAAAAAGAAACATTCAGAAGTAATAATACACAATACTTACTCTGCATCATTGTTCTAATTTCTTCACTGTTTTTTTTTTTCTGTTTTGCAGATTTGAAAATGGAGGTTAAGTAACAATTTCCCTGCGATCACATAGTTGGTATAAGAGAATCTGTCCAGAGTCTGTGCGCCCACCCACTATATAATATGACCTCTAGTGTGAGAATAAAATTCACAACAGTTAACAGAGCCTGAGTGCCAGGTTCTGTTCTAATTGCCTGATGCGATTTATGGGACGGGAGCCCTGGACCAGCTAACCTCACACTGCTTTGTTTCTTTCATCGGTAAAATGGGATAATATTGCCTCCAGCCTTCATAAGGGTTTGTGGTGTGGATTAAATAAAATCATACATGGAAGAGGTGGAATTACGCAGACCTACTTGCTTCAATGAACCCAATGGATACTCATGGCGTTAGGGAGGAAAGGGGAGGAAAGAGGAAGTGACGTCCCTGGCAGGCAGTGACAAGACAGGTTCCTCAGCCCAGAGAGGCAGAGGTGAATGACACTCACCCCAAGGCACACCGGGGGAGGTCACTGAGAGCAATGGCTGCCCACAAGTGTTCATCCGCTCTTTTACTGCCGAGAAAACCAGAAAGGCCCTCCAGCCTGAGTGTTCTCTTCCAAACGAGAGTTCTAGCTCCTTCCTTGCTGTTTAAAATCTCCAGGCAATCACAAGCCATCACTCCTTCCACCTCCAGAGAATCTGGGGCTTGGATTCAGCCACCTAGAACGTCCCACTCAGTTCAATCTTCCTGACTCTGTGGCTCAAGGCCCTTGCTCACCAAGATGTCTTATGAACCTGTCCTTCCTTGCTGGGGAAAGTCACCAGTTTTGAAAGTCACCCTTCCTCCTGGGAAAGAAAGAGTTCATTGTTTCCCCATCATAGAGAGACCCTGATACTCTTTGCAACCCCTTTCTCTCCACTGGCAAGTGTCCTTCGTCTGCAGCCTACGTGTCCCTTGCTTACTCCAAGCTTATGCGTAAATATATACCTGACCTTAAGGGTGAGAAGCTCTCACTGAGCTACAAATAGTAATTCCACCTGCACTTCCTTGGGAGGTGCCAAGGGCTCTGGCTGTCCTCAGCTTTAAAAATCTTTTCACTGAGAACACTCTCAAATCATGTGCCAGTAAAAGTTATTTCACACCTCTTCCTAAGAGGCTTCTAGCTCTGATGAACAGTTATAAATGACATGTAGCTATACTGAAAATGAGAAGTACATTAATCCAAGTTATACCATGCAATACTATAAATATTGGACAGCTTTGAAAAAGAGTGGAGCATGTTAGGAAATGACATGAAGAATACTCCTATTAGCTATGGCTTTATCTCTGGTTTGGAGACACACAAATACTCCAGCAGCAACGAACAGAGCTTATCCATCTCAAGTTTGGGAAACACAGAAGCTGGCCATGGGCTTGGGGGCGGGGCGGGGGGGGGTGACATGGCTGGTGGAATGTTGAGTGAGTTGTCTGACCCGAAGTGTGATCAGTTAGAGTTTTACTAATATTTACCATTTCTTTCCTTCTTTCCTTCCTTCATTTTCCTTTTAGAAAGACATAGGTGGAAAAGAGAGAGAACATTTGGATTGCTTGGAAATATTTTTCAATCTTTGAACTAAAACTTGTGCAACTTTAAACTAACAAAAATGAAATAAGGCCCTGGTTGGTGGCACAGTGGATAAGGCGCTGGCCTGCGAACCGAAAGGTCACTGGTTCGATTCCCAGCCAGGGCACGTAAGTAGGTTGCAAGCCAGGTCTCTAGCCAGGTCTATTGCTGGAGGCAGGTGAAAGGCAACCATACATTGATGTCTCTCTCCCTCTCTGCCTCTCTCTGAAAATAATAAATAAAATCTAAAAAAAAAAAAAAAAAAAAGTGAATTACAATTAAACTTTTAGCTCCTTAACCATTCACATCAGCCATATTCCAAGTGCTCAGCATCCATGCGTTGGCCAGTGGCCGCCCTAGTGACACAGAGACAGACTATTTCCATCACAGCAGAATGTTCTCTTGTACACTGCTGCTCTAGAATTTCTTGAGTCACTTTGCAAGTATTAAACAACTACTTTATTTCTTTAATCTTCTCTACCTAATAAGTTTCCTTCAAAGGACTACTATGATACCTACTTATCTATTTTTATATTTACCGATGAGAGAGACACATCAGTTTGTTGCTCCACTTATGTAGGCACTCACTGGTTACTTCTTATATGTCCTCTGACCATGGCTTGAACCTGCAACCTTGGCATACTGAAATCATGCTCTAACCAACGGAGCTATCCAGTCGGGCCATATGCAATCTGAATGTGATATTCATTGGCTGTAAAGCATACATCCCAGTACTTGGTACGTTCTATTAGTTAATAAATGGTCGTTCAGGAAGTCCCCTCAGCCTGGGGCCAACACATGTGTGTTTTTCAAAAAGTACCTACAAAGCTTTTGGAAACAATTTCCTTGGGCATTAGACAATGTTTATGGGAACAAGTCACTGAAGTCACTCACTGGCATGAGCGGACAGTTGCTGAGCCACACCCTCTCTGAAAACCACCCAGCCTTGGAAGCCAATTCAATATTGTAGTGGGGCCCAGCCTATTTATTTATTTATGTATTTATTAAGTTCATCGGAGTGACAATGGCTAATAAAATCATAGAGATTTCAAGTGCATGGTGCTGATACTACATCTGTCTGTTGCCCTGTGTGTCCACCACCTAAAATCAAACCGCCTTCCATCACTATCTATAATGCCCCTCACCCCCTTCCCTCTGACAACAACCACAAAACTGAAGTTCAGGGACACAGACTGCCCATTTTTTTTTTTTTTTTAATGTGGAACGCTTCACAAATTTGCGTGTCACCCTTGCGCAGGGGCCATGCTAACCCTCTCTGAGCCCTTCCCATCTTTAGTGTATGCGCTGCCTTTTTATTCACCAACACTGCAGCCAACGACTAGCAGCGTACAGCCATTTACGGTGGTCCCGTTAAGATGACGATGGAGCTGAGAAACACCTACCGCCTGGTGACGTCAGCTGCCCTAGATCTGAGCAGGCGGCGCTGTGCCACTGTGGTTTCAGTCTGTGTGCAGTGACAGTATGACCTAGAATACCTGGGGCACCCGCGTGGGCCATGAGCCCCGCAGACAGCTCCCCTTGGCGCTCTGACTGCCATTGGAAGGTGATTTCAGCAAGAACAATCAGGAAATATTGAAGAAAAAAAATACACATTTATTACTTACAGACCGGGGAGCACACAAGACACTCAGGGGGCACACCGGGTCGGGGTGGGGGGCCGGAGGGGTAGACCCTAGGCTCCTGCTTCAACAACTTCCCGATTTGCATGTTATTGGCCAATTTCAAACAGAAAGCAAGAATGTAAAGCTTGGGAAGAGAGGAAAAAAAGTAGCCCAAATGGTCGGTTATCAAACAAGATCTCCAAAACAAAGGGGCCTGAGGGGGGACAGGTGGCCTGACTATCTAGTCCTGTTCATTGCAGACAGTCAGGTTCTTGCTTGATGAGAAGAAAAGCCCAGGACCCGACCTCACTGCTGCTGCTCAGGCGTGGCGGTGACGCTGGTGTAAACAGAGCCACTGTGCCGCCCGCAGGCAGGTGACTCCGGCGCGACCGCCGCAGGCTGGCGGCTACGTGCTCGCGGTGGTGTCCGCACCGCAGCGTCGCGGGAGGACACGGTTCTCAGCAGCAGCGTCCAGGCCTTGTACGTGCTCTAGGTGGCGTTTGCGCCTCGACCGCAGCGAGTGTCGCATTTCTCGGCACGTATCTCGCAGGACTGTCCCTTGCGCCCGCAGCGCGGGTGCGATTGCGAGGGGACGTGTCTAAGGGTTCTGTGCTGCCCGTGGGGACAATATCGTCCCTTGTCCCACAGGGAGGCCTAAGCGGAGTTATTGGACGGTTCAAATTATGTAGTCAAATTGCGATCAGAACTTTAAGTTCTCCCACCCTGAAACAAAACCCTGGCCTCCTATTTACCTTGACTTAATTTCTCTTTCAGCTTCTCCGCAATGGGGTGACAGAGTCATTTCTTTGAGCTTTTGGCTAAGGCAGTTACTTCGTTATGGATCTTCATTTTCCTGAAATTCTTGATTCTGATGCTGAGGCCATGTGGGTTGGCTTGTACTAGGAGAAATGTGCCTCCCAATTAGGAAAAGATCAGCAAATGGGAGATGGTCTGAGACAGTGGACCTGGCTGGCACCACAGCTCGTTCTTCCAGCACCTGGCATCTTTTTTTTTTTTTTTTAAGATTTTATTTCATTATTTTAGAAAGAGGGGAGAGAGGCAGAGAGGGAGAGAGACATCAATGTACGGTTGCGTTTCACCTGCCTCCAGCCACAGACCTGACCAGAGACCTGTTTTGCAACCTGTTTATGTGCCCTGGCTGGGAATCGAACCTGCGACCTTTTAGTTCGCAGGCTAGCTCCTTATCCACTGTGCTACCAGCCAGGGCTTGCACCCGGCATCTTAATTGTCACTCCCTCCCTAAGCCAAATCCTTGCCTCAGAATGAAGAGACCACCTCTGCTTCATCTTGTGGCACCGAGAAGCTTAAACATGTACGTGTAAAAATGGGCAGAAACGCTACAAAGATCCGTGAATGTAGCTATAAAACCCCATACCTCTATGGCCTTTCTTTCCGTGCACCCCGCCCCCACCCCCCACCCCCTGCAAAAAACTAGTAATGTTGGAAAGTACCAATTTGAATTATCTTAAGTTTTTCTTTAGATGGTCCTATTCAAAAATCTCACTTGTCTCTTACCAACCCTGAACAACAAAAGTCTCTTCAGGAGCCATTTAATGTTGGAATTTTCCAAGTAATTCTACTTACAAATTGGTAGGCAGGATGCTTTACCAGTTACCTGGAGTTTTGTTAAGATCTTGGCTACCCCTCGTCAGTGCATAGAAACCTGTCCTCATGTTCGTTATGTGGCATTGTCATCTCTATTTTAGCATATGGGAGGGCAGATTTTAATTCAGGGAAAGCAGTCTGGCTCATAGCTGTACCCTTCAGCATGGAGCAGCATCAAGTAAACAGTAGGTGTTGAGTAAAGGCTTTGAATAATTTCATGGAGCCGTGAAAGTCATGTAAACCTACCTGTGTGCTCCTGAGAGACCTCCTCCGGCTTGGTGACCTCATGAAGCCTATGAGTAATTCATGACTTCAGAACTGTTCCAACTGAAATACTAGGTGTTTCAGGCCTAAGACATTTTGATTTCCTTCAAGCCCTGCAGAACCAGGTCTGGAGGCAGAAGCAAATTTAAAAAAAGCCTTCAGTCTGGGTGTATCTTTAAAAAAATTATAATTAAGTTGGGTATTTTACCTTTTTCTAAGCCCACGGTGAATATATGTCAAAAATGAAACCACTTGTAAGATCAACACCAGATTTTATCTGAGAAGTGCGACTGGTTAAAATTCCACCACAAAGAACTCAAATTTAGTATCAGCACCCATAGTACCTACATACAGTACCTATGCATCTCTGCTAGTTGAAAGTTTGATTCCAGATGGTTTAACAATTTCCAGTCTCTTCACTCTCAAAATGGGCAGCGAGGGGCCGAAGTGAGAGCTTCAGACAGGCAGTAGCCTTGATTTTCGTCCTTTTCAAATAACAGAAGCTGACTCAGTCAATCCCATTTAACAAATAATAAATTTATTAGGTGCCTACAAGTACAAAACACTGAAAGCTGCTGCAGGGGAGTATAAGGATGTGCAGGGAAGAGCCCTGCCCTCCAGGAGCGTACAATCTAGGCCATTCGTCACAGTTAGTAAGTTGTGGCACTATCACTCTAGGTCCTGGAAGCAGAGCTCTTGCAAACGTTCACATCCTTTGAAATCTCCCTTTGTCAAATAGGGAAGAAATCCTTCCAACAGGAAAGCTAAGCAGTGGGAAAGAGACCTTTTGTGGAATGAATCGGTGACCTTGGCTTTGCTTCTGAGCATCTTTCTGTAGCTGTTGCTTGTTCTTGTTAACTTTCTCAGCATTGTTTCCTCACAACCCTTGGAGAGCACCTCCATGTTTCCCGAACCTCCTCCGGGGTTTCCTGTTTGTTAGTGAGTGGCTCAGTCTGATTTTTCCTTCAGCAACTCGATGTTCTCACTTCGGTTGATGCTAGAGTGACATGCCTTGCCGTCCGTGGCTTCCAGGGTGGGAAGTGAGATGCAGTACAAAGGAGAGCAGGCCAGACTTTTCCCTTAAACATTTAATAGTGCACTTAACGATTATATTCTGTACAGATACAGAGCACATTATAAACCTCTTCTTTTATTTATTTTTCTCTCTTAGACTGTATTCATGTAAAGTGTATTTACATTAGGAAAAAAAAAAAGCCTTGAGGTACAAAACCCAAAAGATTATCTGAGGTATAAATACAAGTATATTTTAAATAATAATCTTTATCATGCTTAATCTATGTTTGAAAGCACAGTGGACATGTGTACATGTGTCTTAATAGAATGGTATATACAACATATAATCTTAGAAATCTGAAAGCCATTTAAGTTGAATATACAAGTATATCTTCATGAGGAACACTGATATCCAAAACTTAAATTTTAACACTCTAATCTGTTCCCGCTCATTCTTCAAAGAACCTTTGAAATAACACTGACAATGGTAACTAAATTCTGTTATAACAAAATAAAAATCCTTCTCACCACTCTCACTCATACATTATTCACTTTGAACCATACTAAATAAATTCACTAATACTGTCTCTTAAATCAATCTTTACCACTACAGTCGAACCCAGATAAAGACCACCCTTCCAAAAACACTGCTGGTATTTTGCTTTTGGGTTTTTACTGTAACTATTTGCCATTACTACTAAAGTATATCCCAAGAGCATCATTATAAAGGAAAAAATATATGTAGGGAAAACAAAGCAAAAACAAGGTCAAAATCAGAAAACCTATTTGTTTTTAAGGGCAATCCAATGAATAAACCTGCTAATAACAACTTATAAACAACCTTTGTGGTTGGGTTAAATTAACAGGAATTTCCTTGAGACATACATAATTTCCTATGTTTCCATGTATAGCATGTCTGTTACATATAACAGTGTCTGTTATAAACACGAAAATGCACAGCATTACATTGAGTAAAATCTGATGCTTGATTCAGGAGTAAATGGTAAAAGTGTTTAGTTTTTACATTTCAATTTTTTTAGAAACATTAAAGCAAAACTGTGCTTTGGAACTAGCACGGGGTGGGGTTTCATCCCTCAACTAATCTATCCTGGGTGGAAACGATGTCACTATTTGCAATCAGGTCTAGAGATAAGCTGTTTGAAATGGGATCCAAGTAAATTTACTACAATTACTTTTTAGGCAAAGAAGAGCTGGATAGAGGAGTCTTATTTTGTTAACTCAGAAAAGAATAGGGTAGGCTTGTCCGACCTCCCCAAATAAATGGGTTCTCTTTCTGCCTGGGTCCAGGGGTAGTCAGATATTCCAGGTTAAGCTGAACCTGATGTATCAATATCCTTCTTGGAAGTGTCTCAGTGTGCCAGACACTGCCTCCCAACTTACACATCCATGCCATTCAACCAGCAACAAACAAACATACACACACTTCTCTGTGCAAACCTTTCTTTGCTCATCTCAGTGAGAAAACATGTCAAAGAGTACCAACTACTCCAGTGGATACACCAGTCCCTCAACACGTTGCAAATAAAATGACATAGGTACACATACACCATTATCACAAGAGAATGAAGTATCTTCATTATCTTCCGCAATGTATTTATAGAGTTTTGCTTCTCAGAAGCAATTGGCGTTAATACATTTTTTTGCACAGTCTTACATATTCCAGTCAAGATCTATAACACAGACCTTCAACTACAGGAAGCAGCTTTAAAAATGTATCAGATCACTACAGTCAATTCCTATATTCCAACGTGTAGTTTTGCTTCAGGGTTAGGCGCAGAACCCGTTTTCCCAAGAATTGGCAAGGGTTCTGGTAAGAAACGGCCAGACGGTGGACACAGGTATTCTGCCTCCATAATCACCTTGATTTGGGGTCTTTGGTGTCTGTGTTCTGATTACAGAAAGAGTCTCGGATCTTCACAACTTCAGCCGCACACAAATGTCCGAAAGATTTCGTGTACCACTCTGGCATGTGGCCCCTAGAACAGAAAGGTAGAGCAGATGAATTCTTCAAGTTGAAAGGCCTGAGACAAGCTGAAGGGAGTTTCAAATGTACTTTCATTTCTTGATCAGCCCAATGTGTAAGGGAAGATCCCCTAGGGTCCGCCGGGTAACCTCCTGCCATCTCTGCTACCACCTGGGAACTATATGTTTCTCAGGAAACTATGTATTGAATACAGATATTGCATAAAACTGTTCAGGAGACGCTTTGGCATATAGAACAGAGCACAAGGACACTTGCAGAAGTACTGAGATGCCAAGATTTCAAATGAGAATTGATTTAACATGAGAGCTACTTTGGGAAGAGTTTTCAGAGGTTCGTTTTATCTTTTTTTTTGTCTGTAATGCTGTGTTTCACTGCTTTTCTCACACCAACACACATTGATCTACAGCAAAGAGCACAGACCTGAGTAATTACTAAAGGGGTACATCATGTTACTCAGACACCTTTGACTATAAAATGAGAAACATCTGCTTGCTAGTTCAGACTCTCATTTCCTGTGGCTTTAAATTCATGGCAGAACGACAATATCCACATTACTTCAGAGCCATATTGTCTAAAGGATCCAAACTAGGAAGTGGTATCCAAAGGTAAGTAAGTGGTATCCATAGAGTAAGATACCCCATGCATTTAAAAGATTCTTTGCATCAGACAAAATGCCCGTCTTCTTCATGACCCTCACCATGTCAAAAAGCCCGAATCACAACTTGCCTTAAGTCGGCTCTGCATATGTAGGTGAGCTTGGACTTCCCCGACCCGCAGGGTTCGATCAGATACCGGGACAGGAGCACATTGGCCCGCACCCCCACCACAGGGGCCCGGTCGTGGTCCACGGATGTGAATAAAAGGGCACAGGCTCCCTTTGGTAAATTAGTCCTCCAGGTCCTGTGGGAGCAAAACCAGAGGGTAAACATAAAATTTCCTGGAGGCCAAGCTGAAAATGGGCCCTCACTCTTAGAGACAGCTGAGGGGCAGGATAGGTGGCCCAGCCCTGCGTATACAGCATCCTCTGAAATATCATGCAAGGACTCTGAATGACAATTCTGTCAGTCTCTTCTCCAGTAGATGCCTAGGCTCGCACAGTCAGTCCTTTCTAAGAGAGCCAATCTGAAGTGTGACCGAAAACTATTTTTGCATTTCACAACTCTTTCAGAGCAAGAACACCTGAATTTGAGTGTTGGAAGAATTCTGGACTAATCATGTGACAATTCCTCAAAGACGGTTGGAATTCCTCTTTCAGTAACAACTCCAGAGAATTAGAAACTGGATATACATTGGGTTTAAACACAGTTCCCTTGGAGCCCCAATGTTATTTCCTGGCTCATGCATCCTAAGCTATTTCTAACAAGAGCATCAGTCTTAAAAGGGGCAAGAAGCTGCCACCAATGAACATATTCAACTTTGGAGCCTCTCTTTCTGAGCCCCATTCTGAAATAGACCAAACCATCCCAGAGATGAGCCCATGACTGGATAAAAGTAGGTACGTTTTCCATATTTGCAGGACTTCAACACGTTTATGGAGATGTACGTTCTACTTTAAGCAATTTCACCGTCTTACAATATTCAGTGACATAATAATCAACTGGGAAGATCTTACCTCAAGACAACGTAGTCCCGGGCAGGGTGGGGAGCCATGCTGTTTTGAACATACTGGTAAATTTCGGTTTGACTGTCCAGGATTTCAATCACCTTTGCGTCCAGCAGGTCTACGTCCCAGAGGTGCTGCTCTTTAAGCAGGCGCTTTAAGATGTCCTCGGGCATGGCAGGGACTTCGATGGTTGATCGCCAAAGCCTTAGAGGGGGTCCTTCGCTCACCTGAAGAATGGATGTACTTTTTAGTGCTAAGACAATTCACATATGCCTGGACTTTGAAGGAAGGCTGCTAGCTGTGTCCCCGGTCCTCTGTTTAGAGGCCAGTAATCATCTATGGCCTTAACAGGGTACTGTCGCTGAGTATATGTGAGGGTAGTACCGCTGGTGTCACTTCAGGTCAAAATGGTTCCATCTGTTTTCCTGGGACCCCTGTCAGGCTGGGTCAATGCAATGAAGAAGGGTCCTTTATTTGCACCCTTAAGCCTGCATGGCCATCCAGACTGCACTCAGGGTTTATTTCTTTTTAGGGTGGGAGAGACAGTATCAAGAAATACTTGCTATGAGCCTATTCTCATATGTATGAGACACATACAGCATGTGTCTGCCCTCACAAGACTTTCAGCTCCACCAAGTTAACTTCTCCCTCAAGTGTTGCCTGCTCATTGAAGGGTCAAGAGTAGAGTGGAGCGTGTAAGGGGATTCTGACCCAATTATGGAAAAATCTAAGCAGGTTACAGAAGGCCCTAAAACCCAATACCACTAGCAAATATTCCCGGGAGCTCTAATGATTCTGTGGAAGCGGGATTGCATTAGCTGTTTTGATTCCTTTGACGTATCAGATGGGTATTCCTCACTGCACTGGTTTCCGCTCTTAGCTGGGGAAGCTGACCGACTACCTGGCTGCCCAGCTCTACAAGAAAGGGGACGGCCCTGGCTGCTGGCACAGTGGTTAAGGTGCCAGCCTGTGAACCCAAAGGTCGCTGGTTCGATTCCCAGCCAGGGCACATAACCAGGTTGCAAGCCAAGTCTTCAGCCAGATCCGTGGCTGGAGGCAGGTAAAAGGCAACCACACATTGATGTCTCTCTCCCTCTCTGCCTCTTTCCCTTCTCCTCTCTCTGAAAAATAATACATAAAATCTAAAAAAAAAAAAAAAAAAAAAAGAAAGAAAGAAAGGAAAAGAAAGGGGATGGGTGTCAGACCCCTGTGGAAAGCTGTATCGGTAGTGGGGTCTCGTGGCTGATGAACCAAGGTCCTGACCCCTGGAGCTCACCTGGCCAACAGCAGGGGTTGACTTACCTTCTTATAGGACAGGTCAGCCTGCTCAGATGTCGAGTAGCTGACCCAGCCTTTAAACTTCTCTTTGACCTCTTTAAACAAGTTGTCCACGCAGTCCTGGAGGAAGTGCTGGTAGTCAGCTGACTCATCATGACAAAGGCGGCCTAACGCTTCCAGAGTGAGGGGTTTCAGCTCCTGTTCGGTGTAGGAATTGCGACAGCGGCTCATTTCCTCGGGGACCTGTGAGGGGCAAGAGCGATCAGAATGGGGGTGGTCCACCTGTACTGTAAGCATTTCCTATGCTCATCAATGGAAGTACAAGATGGACACAATGGACTGGATCCTGCAGGCGGTGTGGCCAGTCCAATCCTGTTTCCAATGGATGAAGCAAGTCCTTGCCCACCTCACACAGTATCATGAAGACACAGACAACCTTCCTAAAAAGGCACCTTCAACAGCTTATTACCCTGTAAGGGCACGTCACTGAAGTAGGGCTCACGCTGATGAAGGCACATTTCTCAGACACGGAATTTAGTTCAGATCATTTGTTGCTTTTCTAGTGGGTAAGGAAGTAGGCAATCTGATCACAGGTGCCAGTCTGATGGGCTTATTTGTTATACACACTGATACTCTCAGGTTGTGTATAATCTAGCTGGGGGGAATGATCTTTCGGAAAGATAGGAACAACTATTGCACTTAAGAGTTTGCTCCCAGTCACGTTAACCTTAACAAACACCAGGATTTCCCAACTGCTCACCTGGAAGAGCTTCTTGCACTCAGCAATCATATGCGCCAGCCCTTGGGTGGCAGCCAGGTTTTCATTCAGGTCTTTCTGATCTGGTTTGCCCAAACTTTGTTTTCTTTGCATTACCCTAGGCAGAGGAAATAGGAGAAAAGATCCAAATATTTACGTATTTTCAAGTCCGTGTGTTAGTTGATGAGACCCAAAGAAGGGAAATAAACCATTTATTTCACGTGAACCCATTTGTCATCAAAGGTTCAAGAAAACTTCAGCCCTGGCTGGTGAGGTTCAGTGGACTGAGTTCCAGCCTATGAACCGAAAGGTCACCAGTTAATGTCCAGTCAGATTACATGCCTGGGTGGTGGACCAGGCCCCCAACTAGGGGTGGGTGACAGGCAACTGTGTATTGATGTTTCTCTCTCACACATGACATGGCCATTTCTCTCCCTTTCTATCTCCCTCTCTTCCTCTCTCTCTAAAAATAAATAAAATTAAATTAATATTAAAAAGGATCCCTCAAAAGACTTACAAAAAGAGAGCTTTACTTTAGCCACTAGAGTTTCTCAGTTTCCTCAACAACACACAAAACCATGAGTAACACTTTTCAGTGAAATCTAGGCCATGTAAAGCCATCACTTTAGCAGGTTCTTATGTAAATAGGAAGCTGCGAAGGTTTTGCTGATGGGGTGGAGAGGAAGAAAGGCAACCAAGAGGGGCGTGAGGTGGGAGGCACTGGACACTGCAGCAAATAGTGTCCTTATTCTTCCCAGTTTAAATAAATAGGACCCTCCCAAAGGTGAGGGGGAAATCCACTGTTTCCTAAAGGACCTTAATCTTATCTGATCTCGCTGTGCATCTCTGTTCTCCATCCCCTTCCAGTTGGAAGGTCCCATCCCTGGCCAGAACTAGTTGATATTTAAGCGCTGCCTGACCTGCAGAAGCAAAGTCACTTCAACCAGCTCAGTGAGGTCCCAAGCTCCTGGTTAAGAAATATCTGTCAGGTTCCGCTGGAGCTGAAGGGACAGCATCAGCTGGATGGACGTGGCCTGTGGGGCACATCCGGTGAGTGACTCTTTCATCACAGGCCCCACTACGAGGCCTTTACATGAAATATTCACCTACGTCAGAAACTCCAGCAGGCTCCACCGTTCCCTCCTTTCAGGAAGGGGCCAGGTACCTAACTGACCTTCCCCGCAGTCCCTCTGGTCTCTCATGTGCAACACGACATGACCATTATCTTCACCAGCCACAACAGTTGTGTGGATGAAATGAGAATTTAACGAACGTCAGAATGTCGAGGGTGCTGTCCTGTGACGGGGCAACCCTCAGCCTCTGTTCTTTTCCAGATTCTCTGACCTCTCCTCTAGCAGCCACTCCCACCGCCTGTACCTAAGGAGAATCTGCAAACCAGCTCAGACCGGGGGCTAACTGTGAGGCCTAACCTTATCCCCAACCGTATCTGCAGTTCTTTCCAGACCCGGCTCATTCCTTTCCAGAAGCCTGGCTTTGCTGGCCACGCAGAAGCCAAGGCGGCAGGGATCCCATCCCGCAACCAGCTGTTCAGTGAGTCTGTGCAGTTTTGCTGGCAGAGGGCGTGATGACAAGGTTATGGGGGTGAGCACCTCCCACGAGGAAGCATGGACCCTAAGAATGGCTCTCCCCTGTAACTAGATAGTTCAGGAAGTCCCACCCCCAGGGCTAAGAAAGGAGGGAGGAGAGGTACCTGGGCTGTGAAGGGAGACAGTCCAACTCCTCTTTGCTTGATTTAGACATGAATGCCCCCAAGACCATGGGGACAACCCTAGAAGGAGAGGGAGGTGGCCTCCGGCCACAGGATGCTTGTTGCGGACACGCACACCTACCTGGGGGAAGAATTCTCTCTCTTCAAGGTGTTGAGGTGGAAGAGGGAAGGTGCCAAGCACACGGCCAGGTTGGTGGGCGTCATCTGGTTCTCCTTCACAGCCGCGGTGACATCACTCAGGAAATAAAGGAGCGTCTGTAGCACCTCCCGGTTCTCATCGGGCAGCAGCATAATGGTGGCCTTGATGGCCTGGAGACGCTGGTCCTTGGGCACATCTGCACAACACCAGCATTGTCCCCGTCAGCTCAGTGATTTTCCATGTACAGGGCAAGGAAACGGTCCAAAACAAACACCGCCGCATCAAAGCCCTCAGCCCCGTCCTGAACAAGCACTTGCAGAAAGTGTACTCGAGGTTAATATGGAAGAAATTAGGGTTGCACCAGTGTCCCTGCCCTCAAGTATTTCCTGCCGGTGGAGGAGCTAAAATATTTCAAACACCCGCAATGCCAATATACTCCTAAGTCCACCTCAGGGTTCAACTCCAGATGAGGCCCGCTTGTTTCGTTTTCAGAACACCTTTCCTAAGGGCTTTTTAGAAATCCCTAATTTGCCATTCTTCACGACTGAAAATATTACACGCTTACGCTTTTGCTCAGTTTCAATAAAAAGCCTTTTATCTAAGATACGTTACAAGAGGGTGACAATGGAGATTCCTTAGTCTTCCCTAGAAATGTTCAGTATCTCTGGGACCTTTTCCTAATGGTAACGTATCTGCTCATATTCCTGAAAGGGGAAAAGGAAGTTGCTCAAACAGTCAGTCAATTTACACGGCAAAAGCATTTCACCGGTGCTTTCTTTACGTTTTAGGAAGCCCAGTGAGAGGCTGTAATAAAAATACACTCTGAGAACTAGACCCAGAGACTAATACACATGTAGAGATGCTGGACCCAAATGTCAGGCCTCCTTTCCCAAGCAAATCTGTCTTTTCAAAAGGCATGCGGTGGAAAAAGCAAGTCACTCCAATGCCGCTCCATAGGACAAACTGATTAAACAGCTCCATGGTAACAATGCATCACAAATACCTTGCTGGGGAAAATGTGACCCGTGTTTTCATAAAATCTGAAAGGATGAAGCAAATAATGAAATAATCCAGACCAGCTCCGTTCCTCATAAAATAAAGTCCAACGCACTAGCTCAAGACAATTCGGGCCCCAGAGAAGCTGCTTTCCACTTACACTTCTGTGATGCTACCCTGAGCCAACAAAAACACATGGCTGTAAAAGCTATAATCCTGATCTTGATCATTAATTTAGATAACTGCTTGCTTTAAGCTTTGCTTAAAAAGTGAGAAGGGCTTGGGTATTGTTTTCCCAAGCAATTTCTGGCAGAAGCTGAGACGAATAACAGAAAAAGATTATTTATTCGTTTCCCATCAAGACAAAACTCTCAAGACACCTGTGAAATTGTAAACACAACAGGTCCTGCTGGAGAGATGCGAAGCCATTAAAATTTCCATAGACGAGGTGAAGAGAGAGAGAGAGAGATCTTTGTACCTGCCCTTTTAAGCTTCTTAGTGAATACTCCTGTTCTAGAAAGCAATGACAAGAATAAGCTTCGGGATGAGAAGGTAAAATCGTACCACTGCTTCAGCAATTAAAACGATGACAAGGGAAATTTATCTTTGCATTATTTCATAGATGGGTAGAAACCCGTTCCACAAACAGGGGGGCCATCAGGTGGGTCCAAAAGAAAGACATCAATGGAAGCCAGAGGTTTCAGCTGGCCACGGTGCTGAGATCAAAGAACGCTTACACTGGTAGATCTGCAGGAAGGTTTCCGAGAGTTTGTTGGTCATGAGTGGCTCGGGAAGATCTCGAAAATACTGCTTCAGCATGTCCGCCACGTCATAGGCAGACTGCCCCTCATAGCTGACACAATCTATGGCGCTCTCGTTCATCTGGCGCAGGGCCTGAATTCGGGACTTAACACCCGATTTTCTGAAGAGCCCAACCTGGCGGGAGAAGGACATGGAGGGTCAACATGAAAGCAGCATCTTCACTGCAGAGTCAGAAAGGGAAGCAGGCACCCTTTCTCTGAGGTTGGGTGGGACCGAGGCTCTCACCTGATCCAGACAGTGGTTGCGGAGGTGGCGCATGGCTTGCTGAATGCTCTGGGGCAGGGGCTGGCCCGTGCGCTGCACGTTGACTGTCAGAGGGACCCCGAACACGTTCCGGTCCTTGTAGTCTGGAACCTTGATCCTTTTCATGAACTTGGGCACAGCCCTATTTAAAGAACATTGGTGGGAAGATGATGTGTTTACTTAATCTGCCTACGCTTGTCCATCTCCCCAGGTAAATCCCCGTGGCTCCGGGTTTGTGCTATGAAGGTGGCTATTTAAATGGAAATGAAGTCAAATTAGAAAAATCAGGTCCTGAGTTGTATTAGCCACATTCCAAGCACTCACAAGCCATTGGTGGCTTATAGCTACCATATTGGACTGTGGAGATGTAGCACATTTCCCCATCCTAGACAGCTCCACTGGGCAGTGCTGTTACAGATCTTCTCAGAGTTGGGGCTGTGTGACCTGTCATATTTCCTCAGGTGGGGAGTCCTTTCCACCCTTAACCCTGAGAACTGCTTCTAAATTCTCAAGGGAACTAATGGGCTTCCTTATAAAATGGAAGGAACAGAAGCAGAAAATAACATGTAAGACCCTAATTAGGTGCTTCACAACAAGAGTTTAAAAACAAGTTCCCTTTTGTCACGAGACAGGGCACGAATCATGTTTAAATTCTTGATGAGCACCCAAGTGTTTTGGGGTAAAAAGGCGCAGGTAAGACTGGATGACAAAAGAGCGAATACATGATGTTGGTCACACACAGAACAAGCGACCCCAGGGCCAGCGGGGCCATGCTAAATAGCTTCTCCAGCCGATCGGCCGTCAGAATTCAACATCTTCAGGTGGCTGAAGGATGATGGAGAAGAACAAGGAGGGTTTTGTAGCCTGCCCCCTGCCCCCTGGGAGTCCTGAAACCAGGTCCAGCCCCAGCAGTACATGTCCCAGCAGGAAGCTACTGTCACTCATTGAACGCTGTCACGCTCTACAAACGACCTCTGTGAACGAGACAAGAAAGGGCCAGGACTAACAGGAAAAGAATTTTGTGTCGAATTTCTCCCTAACTCCGTGGATCCCACAATGCGAGGCTTTTACATTTGGTTTTGACTCACTGGAAACACTGACCAGAAACTCAAAACTATTAGGGACTTTGAGATTCTTGAGGGTTTGGTGGGAAGGGGCTGGACAACTCAGAAACGAGAATGTAAAATATGGAGTTTTAAATAGCCAGCAGGGAAATACGACTCTCTGCACGGGGGAACACGGCAGGAGACACACTGCCTTGACTTCTGAGTATTGACCAACAGCCACAACATGGTACTGTTTATAGCTCTAGGAAAGGTAAAACTGAAATGCAGAGCCAAATCTGCATTGCCGTACCGTTAAGGATACGGTGTCATGGCTATAAGTGTGCATAATACTCGCTTTGTCGGGGGAGTGCAGCCCAGCAGCGGAATGTGCAAAGAACACATTACGATCTCCGCTGAGAATCTGAAGCATGTGGGATAAACCGGTCAATACTTATTTCTGTCATTCAGAACAAACAACTTCTGTATTTAGCAAGGCTCACATAATAACAGCCTTTGAAACAGGAGGTGCTTTGATGCTGAAGTTAAACGCGCTCTGGGTCCCAGGGAGAGGGGCGCCCAGCTATGCTGTTCCACTGACTCTCGGGCAACTCTGGGTTGCTACAGAGCACTGCTAACAAAATACGCCGCTTCCCTATTTTTAGCAAAAACAGTAGTTGTGCAATTGGGTAATAAACACTCAGATTAGAAGAGACTTAAGGATACCCAGCTGACACTGTGGAATGCGCGGGGATGTCAACTGGGAGACGTTTCTCTGTTTTGCACTGGTAGTAAAAAAAAGTTAAGATAGGCACATATTATGGTCATGCTCATGACCCATCCAGCTCAACAGCTGAACACACCAAGAGTTGCATTTCTGTAAGTATGAAGAGTGCATTTGACAGATTTTTATCTTCATGCATATTTTACTCTATAGTATCTTCGACCAGTGAATTCCTTAGATTTATTAATCACAGTATAAGTGTCTTTGTGGGAAAAACATAACCTAAAATCTTTATTTTGGCACAGGTAGATGTTTGAGTGATGGTATAAACGGTCACATCAAAATGCTTTCAAAAAACATTCAATAGGATTTTAAAGCCACATGTTGTACATGAAGCATTTTAAAGTCTGTCTCATAAGATCTTATGATCTAAACATTCTTCGTTCCTTTTTTCCCTAAAATATGGGGTCTCTCCAGAAAAGGTCCAGCTATTGCAGTAAAACAAGAGTTGTTTGTTGGATAAGGATGTAACTTGGCAGCCAAGGAGAGTGTGCCAGACTGTGTGACTGCACATGTGTGAACAATGACGACTTCACTGTACTAGTCACTGGGGGCTGTCGATGCCCTCGAGTGAGCATGTGTACTGTGGCTGTCTCATTCAAAATGACTGAGCGAGTACAGCAACAGAGCTGCATTAAATCTTGCGTTGAGCCTGAACATTCCTCTGTGGAAACTATGTGGATGATTCAGAAGGCTGTGGCTTTGGGAAACTGGTGATTGGCATCTTTATCATGACAATGTGCTCACTCATACATCATGCCTCATGCAGGTTTTTGGGGGAAGCATCAAATCACCTAGGTGACTCAGCCCCCTACAGTCCAGATTTGGTGCCCTGCGACTTCTGGCTTTTCCCAAAACTAAAATCACCTTTGAAGGGAAGCGATTTCAGACCTTCAGTGAGATGCAGGAAAACAACGGGACAGCTAGTGGCAACTGGGAGAACTATGTGAGGTCCCAAGAAGCCTACTCTGAAGGGGACTGAGGTGTCATTGTCTTATGTACAATGTTTCTTGTTTCTTCTTCCATAAATGTCTCTATTTTTCATATTACATGATGGTATGCCTTCTGGACAGACCTCATATAGCCTGATACTGCACCTATGGTGGGCTATTATTCCTATCTCCAGAAAGGAGACACCTGCACAATTTGATGGAACAGTGATGCAGGCTCACCCCATCAACTGACAACTTATAACTTGGAGAGCTGAAAGCTCATCCCCCAATCCTGACCTCAACAAGGCAGACGGTGACGGCATGAGGATGGGAGGCTAAAGATAATAAAAGGTCAGAACTGTCATACACTCCATGTGGGGACAGCCTCAGGAACTGACCCACACATCTCTGATGACAGTTCACAGAGCGGTTTAAACCCTTACCAGCTGAAACCGTGCTTATTAGAAGGTGTGTATTTCTCCAGCAGGGCGGTTAGCTTGAGGAGCGAGTACTTCTGCAGCAGGTTCATCTGGGCCACGGACTGGCAGTTAATTTGCAGCGACACAGAGTTCAAGCTCGGCCGGTGAGAGCTCTGGAAACTGTGCCACCTCAGCCTGTGCCTGCGAAACAAGGGCGGGGCGAAGTCAGGGAGTCCCGGCTTTTCACAGGTCACCACGAGGCCAGCAGTGGGCGCTCACTGGCATCTCCTCTCAGGAACTGAGAGGATTCCACTTCAAAAATAACAACGTTTACCATCTTAACCAACTAAAAAAGGTCCTATTTATTTTTAGAGTGAAGGCAAGAAAGGGTAAGAGGGAGAGAAACATGGATGTGTTAGAGATACATCATGACCTCATCTGGGACTGGGCCTGCCACTCAGGCATGTGCCCAGACCGGGAATTGAACCAGTGACCTTTGGGTTTGCTGGCTGGTGCTCAACCCACTGAGAGACACCAGCCAGGGAGGCTTTTCACTTTGTATAGATTGCCATTCCATGAATATCATCTCTTCGATGGCATTCAGTTTTGTAATTAAGAATAACGGAGGCCCTGGCTGATGTGGCTCAATGGCCTGAGCGCTAGCCTGTGGACAGAAAGGTCACTAGTTTGATTCCCTGTTGGGGCACATGCCTGGGTTGTAGGCCAGGTCGACCAACCGCTGTTTCTCTCCCTTCCTATCTCCCTCTTTTCCTTTGTCTCTAAAAAATACATAAAATATATATTTTTTAAATACAAAAGAAAAATGAAACTTGAACAAAAATAATTAGGCTCTGGGCTGAAGTTTGGGGGCATGAAGTGCATTCACACAACCATCCGCAGAACTTCATCTTTCCATGAATCATATCCACTCTTTCGGGAATGTTAGGATTTCCTGGTCTGCCTCTGTCTTAGGCGCTGCCGTGGCTACCAATGCCGGACCCAAACGGTCCTATTTCCCCTCCACACCTCCCCACTCCGGACGGGGAGAAAAGCTCACCTGTTGGGCCTTGTCAGGGAGGCCCCAACCCCAGAATCCCTCCTCTCCGGGATGTCGGAGGGCTCTTCGGGTTCGTTCAGCGAGTTGCCTGTGCTGTCCAGGTCACTGGGTGTGGCCCGGTCGTTGTCCACATCCAGGTGGATCTGCTTGGGAGAGGACGGGCATGGCGAGATGGAGTCCAGGGCTGAGTCGGAGTCTCCCTCATCGGAGAACTTCTCGGACCACTGGTTGACTATCCGCTGCATCCCATTCACGTGGTAGAGGATGTCATCCAGCTCGGGGAAGATGTCCTCGTTCTCCAGGTCGGCCAGGTCCCCTGAGCTGGAGTACAGGATGGAGCCTGGCACGTTGTCGTAGATGCTCAGGCGGCTGCTCATGGAACTGGACGAATTGCGTCTCTTAAGCTCCTTGGGGCTGTCACTGCTGTTCTCCCTCCTCAGGCTGATGTGGCCGGGGCCGTGGAAGCTTCCAGTCCTCCAGTTCACGGAGCTGCCCTTCCCTGCCGGGGAGAAGCTGCCGTTGGAGAGGGCCTTGGGGAAAGTGCCGGGCTTGTGATCTTCTGGGATGTAGAACACCGTGTCCTCCGCGTAGCTGCCGCGGTTTCGGAAGTTCTGCTCGGCAACGCTGTTGAAGGTGGACTGCCGGAAGGGGTCGAAGCCCTCCAGGTACATGCCGCCCCGCTTGTTGCAGGCGCTGAGGCTCCGGGTCCTGGTGACCGGGCTGGGCGTGCTCACGGCGCTGCTGGTCTCCGACTGGCTGCTGCTGCTGCTGGTCTGCGTGGAGTTGGAGACGCTCCTCTTTCGGACCAGGGGCACGTTGATGTGGTTGCCGTTGAGGGCGGAGATCTCCACGCAGTTCAGCTGCTTGAGCTTCTCCTCTCCCACCCCCTCCTGCAGGATGGGCCCGCTGATGATGAGCCCCAGCTTGGAGGGCGCCTTGTGCTTGCCGGGGAGCGAGCCCCGGAGCTTTAAGCTCTCCATGCGCTTCAGCAGACTGCGCGTCTTGGACTTGGCGTTCTTCTCGTGGCCTTTCATGCCGAAGCTGAAGCTGGACAGTTCCTTGGGAGAGGGCAGGCTGCAGAAGGAGTCGTCGTTGCTTACGAAGTTGACGGAGGAGGAGCAGACGCTAATGACCGAGTTAGTCCGGGGTGTCGCCGCGTCCCCGCCGTGGGGCCCGTGGGCGGGGAGGCTGCCGGTACTGCTGAGGCTGCGGACAGAAGCCACCTCCTGGGGCTCGCTGAGGTCCGTCAGCATGCTTTCACGGCTTGGGGCGCTCTCCAGGTGGGGATCCTCGGGGGAGCCAGTGGCTGGGTCCTGCTTTGGAGAAAAGACATCAAACTCTTCAAGCCGGGACCACCTCTTGCTGTCCCTCTGGAAAGTCCACTTGCCACTTATTGCACAAGGCTCATCCTCATCCGAATCCTCACTCTGAAAAGACAGAATAAAGCCTTTCACACCCCGGGCAGGCAACCAGCAGGAAGCAGGACACGTGCTGTGGTCCCGGGGCCAGGAAAGGCTTATGATAGCCCACCAGGGTTGATACCCCTCTTAGGGCTTTATTCTATCATGAAAAAAAACAAAACAAACAAACAAAAAAAACATGGTTCAGTGGATTGGCACCGGCCTGCGAACCCAAAGGTCGCTGGTTCGATTCCCAGCCAGGGCACATGACCAGGTTGCAAACCAGGTCGCAAACCAGGTCTCCAGCCAGGTCCCCCGCTGGAGGCAGGTGAAGGCCACCGTACATGGATGTTTCTCTCCCTTGCTTCCTTCCTCCCTGCCCTTCTCTCTCTAAAAATAATGAATAAAACCTTTTAAAACTAAATTAATTAAATTAACTTAAAAAGCAAACAAGCAATAACAAACCAATCCAGCAGCTAAGTATGTAAAGACTGTAACAGGAAAAAAATAAGAATTATTTTATGGAAACGCTGGGATCCATAAACTGTTGTTTACTTGCTCACAGAGGAAACCTCTGAGATCTGTGAAAATTCCAGGCATGCAAAATATTTTGAACTGGAGTTAGCAGTGGGCAGGGCTCCATCTGCTCTGTCTCCAGTTTTGCTGCCTGTTGATAGCGTGTTTATATTCCCTTTTGCAATTAAAAAGGTAGTTTTCAAACACTAAGAAGCGTGGTCACTGAAGTATCTGGCCACCCTGAGTTCACAAGCTGCCCTAACAGACTACCAGGGACACCAAGGCCAAGATAAACTGTCACATCTCTCCAGTCCAATACTTGCCACTCTTTTACCTGCTCTTTTCCATTCCTTCCCCCACCAGACACTGGGTGTAGAATCAACGCCACAAGTGTCCTGGGAAGCTTCAACCTCAGACCCCTCCGGGCAATTTAACCAGGCCTCGCAAATACCCAGCCCTGACAACATGCAACCTTTGCAAGCACTAGGCAACATCTTTGCTGATTATGCATGATTTACAGGCAGGACTCGAGGTTATGCTGTAACAGAAGCTGCTGCATCCGAGCCTTCCAGAAGGAAGGCCAAAAGGCATGCCTGACTCAGTATGATCTCTTTCCCACTGGGGTGGGAAATACCATATGGCCCAAGTTTCACAGAACGATGCGTCAAAACCATTGACGCGCTGCCTCGTCTGCACAGCTCAGTGGGTGGTGAGGTTCCGGTTCATTTGTTTAAAAGGCTTAACTCCCCCAAAGAAGGCAACTGGTTGCAGATCAGAGGGACTCCAGGGTAATTAAAAGTTGTGCTCCGGACAGCGAGAAGCATGTTCTTTGGCTAAACTTATTCCTGTTTACTCTCATTTATGTCGCTCACTCCCAGTACTACACCCACCTCTTCTCTTAAGATCTCATAAAAGGGCCTCACATTTCATACACGGAAGAAAATACCATCCGATTCAATTATGTGACACCACATGACTAGAACATATGGGACTTCCCTCCTCCCTTCTCTCCCAATTCAACTTCTTTCCTCCCTTCAATTAATCTCCGCGGCTTTGAAACATACTGTTATATATGGGAACTAGCTGTAACTTCCGTAGGGAGCAATGCAAAGTCCACTACAACGCCTTAAAACCCTTCCCTTTAATATGGAGTAGGCATTGAGTTAAGGAGGCAAAGTAGGTGATTTGTTGAGATAAAAAACATAGGAAAACCCACAAAGACAGAGAAGAGTCTAGTGGTTGCCACCAGAGGTGGGGGATCTGACCAATGGTTGAAGAGGGTAAAAAGGTACAAATTTCTCATTATAAAATTAATTAGGTCCCGGGGAAGTAGTGCAGGATGACTACAGTTAATAATACTGTGTTCTAGAGCTGGAAGTTTCTAACAGAGTAATCTTAAAATTCTCACCTCAAGAAATAGAACTTGCCCCTATGTGTGGTGATAGATGTTTAATTAGACTTAACAAGGGAAGGGCCCAAAAACCCAGAATTTATTAATAGAAAATTGTGTACTTATTCTCACATGTTTAAACTTCAGTCACCTTCAAAGTGCTCTCCACTTGATGCAATACTCAAAACAGCTTTTAAATTAATCGATTTTGATCCCTTTTAGTGCTTTCTGCCTCTTTTTGTTTCACCTCTTTCACATCAAGGAAACATTTCCCTTTGAGGACTTTTTTTCATGGGGAAACAAAAAACATTGCTTGGGGCAAGCTCCCCTGAATAGGAAAGGTGGGACATGGGGGGTCATGTCATTTTTGGTCAAAAACTGACCACACAGCGAGGTGTGGCAGGTGGGCTCATACATGACCCATCATGAAATAGGGAAACGTGTTGAAAGTTTTCAAAAAAAATCCACTGAAGCCGCACACAGCCTCTCACAACAACGCCAGCTGGTACACCGATAACAGGTTGGTTCCTAGCGCAATAGCGTAAGCCTGTGCTACAAAGGGCCCATCCTCTAGAAGATAAGTTTATTGGGGGTCCCTCCTCATATTGTGGGGTTCAGTTCACAGCGTATACAAATATCCAATCATTATATTGTGCATCTAAACTGATATAGGGTTATATGTCAATTACAAGTCATTTAAAAAATAGAGTAGGAAAAACAATTGATTGCCTGGCTGTAGCTATTAATATCAACTACACAGTCTTTGGTATTCTCGACTGATCTGTAACATAAAAAGTATCTATTTTTGGAGAACAAGGAAGTAAAAGTTTAAAAACAAAAAACCTATTGCAAAACGCATAATCGAGTGTCTGGTCTGCTCCCTTCCTCCTGGTTCTATGATACGATTTTATGTACTCACTCTCTTCCGATGAGGACTAATTTCCAGTTTCATCACCGCACACTTGTTTAAAGTATTTAGACGCCTAGGGAGCAAAAAGAAAACATTATTACAATTAGGACCCTGCTGATGGGTGGATAAATACTTTTTTCCCAAACAGTTGACATGTTAAACGAGTTTCGTTGATTCCATTAATATCTACAATTTTGAGAGTATTAGAAACTTCTTTAAAAAGTGAGTCGCTTAAAAATACCTCGATATTTTAAAATATTTTTCATTTAAATTTTATTTTAGCATTGCATAGTAAAATGTCACACTACTCTATATGCTGTTGGGTTGGACAAAAAGTTCATTTCCACCCCCCCATAAAATGGCTCTTCGAGGTCTTCATTGTTTTAAAATTCATTCGAAACAATTTTGATAAGATTGTATTGTGACAGCTGTCATGTCGGCATGCATTTTAAAAACCTTACCAAAATCGGTGAATTTTTGTGTAGCCATTTTAATACTGAAGATGGAAGGAAATAAGCAATATTTTCAGCATGTCTTATTTTTTTCAAGAAGGGTGGAAATGCAGTGAAACATGGAAAAGAGAAAAAGAACTGTGCCGTGTATGGAGAAGGTGCTGTGAACAGTCAACTGAACGTGTCAAAAGTGGTTTGCGGAGTTGTATGCTGGAGATTCTCTCCCTGGACGATGCTCCATGGTCTGGTAGACCAGTTGAAGTTGACAGTGATCAAATCGAGACATTAATTGAGAACAATGAATGGGCTACCACCCAGGAGATAGCCGACATACTCAAAATATCCAAATCAATCAAGTTACTGGTGAAAATGAAAAATGTGTCTTTTATTTTATGAAAAAACCTGAACTGACTTTTTGGCCAAACCAGTATTATCAGGTAGGTGCCTCTTGTTCTTCACGGAACAACTCTTGAGCCAAGAGCAGTGGCTCCCAGTGTCAAGAAATAAATACCAGCAATGCCTCCTTTCATAGAAACAGTAGCAGCAACAAGGAACCATGCGAGGAGTTGCTGGTAAGATAAACAACACTGTGTTCTATCTCAAGTCAAAATGCATGTATAAAAATAAAACAATTTTACTTATCTCCACCAAATCATCATCTTAAGCAGCCTGTTTAAAAATTTACTACTTAAAAAAACAGTTCATTCTTATGCTGATAGAAGTAAGAGCCCTCTAATACCTTACTCTGTTTCAGGACAGGATAATGATTGGTGTCAGTTACAGCAACAGGGCAAACGATGGCGGAAAAGCTTCTACACAGAAGCTTCGAGGATCAAAAGCTTCCCAAGTTCAAAAAGAAGCACTTGGATCGAATGCTTCTTTGTAATTTTGAATGTTAATTCAAATTTACATAAATAATTCAGCTTCACTGCAAACGAAATACTTAAAAATAATACCTCACTGGTTTGTAACGAAATAGCTGCAGAAAGAAACCCTTGACATATGCAAGAATAACTGATATGCCAAGTGTGAAGGACAGCCCTCAGGCCCCAATTCTTTCTGACATCTTCCAGATGATGTTCACCACTTGCTCTTCCTCAAGTGAACCTTGAGCAAATCTGCCGATTTATACCATCAGTCTTCCAGCTTTTCCCCTATCATTGCAATTCTTCCTTTTTCATAGGGCGAAAGCATTTAATTCACATGCATTCAAACCAACCACGAGACCTCTTCAAGGTTTTACATTCCTCGTCCTGCTTTTGCAACTTGTCTAACAATTCTGACACGCAGGAGGGCAGAAAGTATTTTTCCCTGATAAGACTGCCTTTGATTTCACAGATTGCGGGGTAGCCTGTTTAGAGAATAAATAAAGATAACCCAGAGTACCCACCGTCAGGAAAAATTCTCTCTGTTGATAGGGATGGAAAGACAACAAGTACCTAAGAAAAAACCCACAGGCTTTCACATGAGTGGGCATAAGGTCCTTCTTGAGGGGCATCTTTACTTAAAGGACTTCCACCCACAGTGTTTCAGTCCTCAAATATTTTCAAGATTTACAGAATCTGCACTGGTTACAGTTAGGTCTGGGTTTCATTAATCACACCTGTAACCAAATGCCCCCTTGATTCATTTGGGCTTTAATGGTTGAGTGGTGTTTATAACCCAGTTAACTAGGCATGGAGGCCTACGGGGGTGCCAGACAGGCTTACTTCACAAACTCAGGGTTTGAGTCAAACAAAAAAGACCCGGGAGGCTAGTCTGACAAAGGTCAGTGTTATCTGTTTCGGTCTGAAGTGCCAAACTAATGGCATTTCCATTCTGAAGCCCAGAAGTTACTCCCTGGGGTTCGTGTGGCATTCATCGGTCCTCTGGAGCCTCCCAGCATGCCCACTGGGGCTGTACCTACTCAGCGGTCACAGCTCCAGGCAGCTACACCCATCCGGACTCATCCTGGGCCAGGCACCAATGCCTGCGCCTCATTCGTATTGTTTCACCTCAGCCCTCCAACAACCCTAAGGTATAGATATGACCATTGAGCTTCATTTTGGAGATGACAAAGTGGTGGCCTAGAGGCTACAAATCTTGTCCAAGGCCACACGGCTAAAACATGGTGGCTATGGCACTCAAAAATGGAGTCTTCTTCACTCCTTTCCAAAAAAAGTGAACCACGGGAGTACATGGGACAGCTAATATCCTAAGCACGAGGCCTCCAATGAGTGGCAGAACACTGATACCACGCCACCCGTCCAGAAGCAGGTTGCTCCCATCCCCAGGGCCCTCCAGGGCTCAGCTCCACAGGAATGTGTCAGTCTTATCTGCAGGGCAACTTGTACCCAGTGCTGAAGGGGAAGAGGGGCTGAGGGGTGGGGCCAATCAAAGGTTCAAGAGCTTTCCTGCAGGGACCTTCAAGCCCCCTGATAAAAGCATAGCAGGTGGGCTTCTGGGCCTCGTACTCAAAAAGAAAACAGGGAAAAGGCCAACGGAAGAACAAGAAAAGAAAACGAAATAATCCTCCCAGACCTGATAAAGGAAAGTTGTTCTATCTAACAAGACAACTTTTTGGAGTACAGTGACTTTAAAAAATTGCTTGCTTCCCTCTCAACAGGCCAGAGATAGTTAACAAAATTAGTAACTTCTAGATGGTAGGCTGCTTTCTGCACCGCTTAGGCATTGCAAGGGCTGTTTTAGAATAAATTATCGTATGAATATTTACCTATCATTATATGAGTATCATCTTAGTTATGCAATTCTTTGGAGTGTTTATAAGAGGTCAGTTGTAACCCCAAAGGAATAAAGCAACACAGAGTATTTTTCAGAAGCTGCAGAGACAAAGAACACTTCACAAGAGATATTCTAATGAAGGCTGCAGTTTGCATATTGTCTGCATGTGTTTCAAGACAAGCAAGAATCACTCCGTATTAATACTGAATGTGACTCCCATAGTCTTGGCTTTATCATTGGGATTGGATAGCAAAACTAACAAGACGGGGACAAAAGCCAATCTCTCCAGGGAAATCAATACATAAATCCCCTCCCAGCGTTAAGTGCAAGAATGTCAGTTAGCACTGCAAATCCAAAAACAGAGTAGTTCCAGATTATGACTTTTGGTCTTGGCCAAATTTTGTTTTTAAGAGAGAACCATCATCATTCTCAAGAAAACTTGAAGTCTGCAAGTCCTCTGACCTAATTAGACTAGATTAAGAAATCAGCTCCAACTAGATTTTTGACCAAAGGAGCTGTAAGATCTGCAAATGTTAAGTGTACAAATGTTTATAATAATCTTTACATAGAACACTACTGTGTACATGGGAGCACTTGTAACATCTGTGCGTGTGTGTGTGTGTGTTGGGAGGGTGGTGGCAGGAAAGGAAAATCATGTAAGTATTACTTTATTTAGAGTAAATTTAAAAGTGTCTTCTCTCAGGGAAATCTATTAAATATTTAATTTTATTAAAGCAAAACCTCAACTGAGTTTCTGTCATATTAGCATCTGTATTTAAAACCAACTACTCGAAATATTTCAACAAGGCGAAATTTCAAACCACACTCCAGATTCAGGGTTCCTGGGCCCCTGAAGGTTCTGCAACAGCCTTCAGCCATCAGTGAAGCCCGTATATTCAGCTCCTGGCTGCCAGCGATGCTTGGACTACCCGGTGGGTGCTCCCCACCTTTATTTTCCTGGATTATTTGTGTAGGCCTCTCATAAGAGAGTCATTTTCCATGAAAAGTCCATCTATGTGAACATTTGAACGGGAGCCCTTGGGTTTTCCATTACAAACAAGTTGATGACTGTTACTGTGGATTGTGAAGCTATGTGTGTGTGTGTGTATGAATGTGTGTGTATAAATATATATATATGTACATATATATGTATATAAAGAAAACCCAATCTCAAGCTTTTCCCCACACGCTCAGTTCCGGGCGTCAGATGTCAAGGCCTGTGACCGCTGCCACAGAATTCCCTTCTCACAGGCAGGCTGTGGGATACTATTCTATACCTTGGAGAAAACCAAAGTCCGGTCAGAATACACTGCAGAGTCCCAACACGGATCAAGGACTGGTTGTTTCTAGGCTCTGAACAAAATACCTAGGAGCACACAGATTTTCCCCTCTAACGGGCGGGGAGGAGCACCAGTGGAAATCACCAAGCATAGTTCATGCCCCACCCTACCCCCCGGAGCAGGGAAACTAAATCTCAAATGGATAATGCTTTTAAAAAAGTATTCAAGAATCTAATTGTGACCCTTTGGGCTGAAACGCTATTTTTCCCGACTCAGGAATTCCTAAGCTGTGGCTATTGATCGGGGAGCCTGCTCACAAATTACTTAAAACATACGGAATGGATGATGTGACGCAATGGGTAAATGTTTCCGAGGATACGTCGTTGGAGTGGCCTCCTTTCTAAGTGTTATCACCAATGATGAATTGAAGATAAATTAATCCTGCCGCACAGCTAAGCATGGAAACATTTTGAAAATGTCTGCAGTAGTTCATATTCCAGATGCTGCCTCGTTCCTGCCCCAGCTGCATGAGTTTTCATTCCAGATGACAGACCTTTGCTATCACCCGCTACAGCGCGGGACTTGGAACTAGGTTCCTTTCGGAAAATGTGCACAAACCGCGGGCATTTCTAAACACTCATACACTTGGATCTGAAAAGTGACAGTGTTTCTGTGGTTAATAGGGGATTTTTCTTCATTCTTAAACCAAGAGAAGTAGCCCATTCCATCTTTCATTCTGATCAGCCTATCTTTCTCTAAAACCACTGCTTGAGTTGGCTGCCCCCCAAAAACATTGCATTACATAAGAAAGGCAAAATAATAATAATAATAATAATAATAATAATAATAATAATGGCACTTTGACTGAGACACCACTGCTTTCTTTGCCAACAAGCGTGGAAATAAATGCTGGATACATCATTCTGTCTTAGTCATGTTTTTCCAGGTTAAATACTAACATGAAAAGGCCATTTATTTTAATTTTATAATCAAATCTGTATGTGAATTTCATGTGTGTACATATTTTCCAAAACCTAGCTTTTATGGCTTTGTAAGTTTTGAGAAAAATAACAAAGGATGAATTCCTGAAAATGAACGCAGTATCATGAAGTTTGGAAGAACGATCAGAATCCTGACATTGTCTGCTACATATTTTATTACTTTTGCTCCAGGAAAACCCCACCTGGAGAGCCACCGGCACAAGGAGCAAGGACACCTGACAGTTTACTGCACAAGTTGCTCATTTACGGGGAGTCTGCTGAACGTTCACTGCCTGGCTGAATTACATTACAGCTTTATGTCATACTATTCTTACTATTTTGTGCCTGGAAAAGCAGAACAGGTTCAGAGAAGCTGTCCTGGAATTCCAGCAATGAGCCTCCTGACTTCTAGGATGTCATAATCCCCTCCCCCAATCTATTCCTCTGACTGTGTTATTTCCACTGAATGTAGCAGCGGTGTGACTCTGTGAGGGACCCTGGGTGGGGTGGTGCCGGCAGTCAGTTTCATTGCCTTAGAAAACATCCTGTGCCAGGTTTCTGAACCATCTGAAGTTAGCTGTCTGAGCAATCCCGTGGCATCAAACATGGAATGGTATTGGCTGAGTACCTCCTAGGGCAGTGCTGTTTTAATAGCAACAGCAAGTAACGGAATTTGTACTTGTTCTAATTAAAAGGCCTACGATTTATAATGAAGTAAATGGCTATACCTACTTCCTAATCAAATCTGTAACATAATTAATTAGAACAAAAGCAAACAAAAACCACCTAGGTGATAAGCCCAGTGGTTTTTACTTAAAAAATAAATAAATAAATAAAATATTCAAAACATGTTCAATTACCTGCACAAAGCCTCAATGGCATCTCTGTCCAAGAAATCATGCTCTCTCTTGACCAAGGAAATATCAATAGGGAACAGGAGATCTGAAACGACAAATACATAGAAAAATAAAAAACACATACATTTATTGAGCACCCTCGGTTTCGCAATCCAGTTTAGCAAGGGGTGGTGGGTGGGAGGAGAAGTACTCCGAAGTACTTTTGAATACCTACTGTGCGCAGAACAAACACCTCATTCCCTATCAAGTGCTATGGGAGAATAAAGCACCTAAGGACAATCCTGCATCGGTGCCCTAAAGGAGTTTACGATGTAGTTTGGAGACTAAGGTTATCTCTTCTGGCCCAAGTTAAGTGGTTCAAAGCATTCTTGCATCTTTAAACAAATCAGCAAGCTATAGGCCCATGCTATAAATTATAATTTAAGCTAGAATGAATACCAGAAGGATGTTCCTTTTTAATGTGGTTGGGTTTTATTTGTTTTTCATGTGTGTTTTTGCTCACATTTGACCAGGTTAGAGGTCATGGAAAATTGGGCCAAAAGAGATGCTAAGAACAATGGCAAGTGGTGGTAAACCAAATCTAACCATGTGTATAACAGCAAAAGCCAAAGAGAAGTCAGGATATACTATTTTTAAACAGTTATTAGCACTTCCATATGGCTTTTTAGGAGTTTATACAACTCCTCCTAAAACAGAAGTCCAGCTGTAGAATAAGAAAACCCCAAATTCCTTAATCTACAGAAGAGTTTGCTCTTCAAACACTGAGTTCTAAGAAAAGTAGAAAGTGAGAAACAGTCAACTCAATGGAAGAATTCACTTTTCTATTCCTTGTTGAAAAATCCTCCTCAAAATTGCCATGAGATAAAAGCATATTATTCTTCTTCACAGGGGGAAATGCTATTGGGGGAAATGCTCCCGCACCATATATGACAGAAAGCTTCATGAGTAACTTATTTTCTAGAGATAACACTTAAGAATGCCATCTTCTTTTTATGATATTGGACACTAGCATAATGAGTGTTAAGAGTCTATTCTTTTTTTCCCCCCAAAAGGCTGGAATTAGATGACTCATACTGTTTCCCGAATGATAACATAAGGACACTAATGACATAGCTATAGCCCAAAGATGTATGAAGAAATATATGAAATTTAGTATCGTAGGATTACATCCTGTCATTACATTAAAGACCAAGTCTCTTAGGCAAATGATTAATTCCAATATAGTGGAAATGGGAGAGGGGTCTTACAGGGACCTGCGCTCTTAGTAAACAGCAGCAAGGCAGACTGCATTTCACTGTAACAGACACCACAAACTCCAAATATTAAAGAACCGTGCTGACATTAAAGAATATATGTTGAATCCTCCCAGAGTATAACATGAGATCTATGAATGTAAATTAAAAAGTGTATATTAGGCAGCAACTCTGTTATTACGGCAGTTCCTAACTTCCTTTGCCCAGGGCTCTGCTTTAGATGACTTTTCTGATCCAAATTAATTTTAAAATTCTGTTAAAAAAGAATTCTAGGGTTGATGTGGGCTACAAGCAAGAGAGGGATGAGATAATTAAACACTTTTCTCTTATTTGCCTAAACTCTTCCCTAAAAGACGATGATTTATTGATGTATAGAAGTTCTCAGAGTTCAGGTTAGGATTTAAACTTCCAGCTTGGGTTTAAAGGCAGGAAGGAAAAACTGCCAAGGACCAAAATAAAGCTGAACAGGAAGACAAGGAATGTGTGGGCTGGTGTGTGGGGTGTGTGTACTCCGTACCCTGCACCTACTGGCAGGAAGTGGGGGAGGTTATAGACCAGAACAATGTGCCTGAAAAGTAGGCTTATGCTTCAGAAAGACCTGGAAACGCGAAGGGACCCCACACGGTGACCTGCGACATGCAGTCCGCGTTTTGGGATCTGAGACCTCATGACGGAGGCTGGAACTGGGTCTCAGCCAACATACTCATCACCAGAAAGCGCTGTTTGGCAGCAAATCAACACCGAAAATGGACATAATTGAAGGAAATTTAATGTCTAAATAGAAGAACAAAAGGAACAAAGGACAGCCCTGCGACCGCCACTGCAAATGCAATTAGGTCCCCATCTCCAGCAGAACTGCAGCTGGAAATCCAATAGACCCCAACCCCTTCCTGCAAGTCCTGCCGGGGGACTGAGGGTCCCCCTTGTGTTAATAGGTCAAACCTTCTCAAGTGAAGATAAGCACCTCCATCACAGTAGACATGCAGGTTAACCAAATATCTTAAAAAAAAAAAAAAGAAAAGAAAAAGAAAAACTTAATTGGAGATCCTATTTGACATGGAGGAACAATAAAACATTTTACCTAATCTCACAATAAAATAATTCTGAGTCCATTTTCATGGGGAAATCACGCATGCAATTTGGGTTACAATAAGGAAGACCAGGCACTATGAAATTCATACTGAATTAATTTAGCTGAGTGAGCTGGGGAAAGGTAAGTATCAATGGCGCCTGCCTGATTTGCTCCTGGGGAGTACCCCTGCCCATCCACCTCCGTAACCCTCTTCAGGGCAACCTGCTGATCACCCCTACACTTCCAAGCTTACGTACTTTATTCCTTCTTAGCCTGGGCTCACGGGATTTTGCTCATGTGTTAAAGAAGGTTGGTAGTGACCCCTACCTCCAACTGAGGGGCCACTGCCATTGTCACAGGAAGCAGTTTGCTTGCTCTATTAACTTAGAAGGAGAGAAGAACTAAAGACACATTTTTAAATCACCATTCAAAAAACCATTTTATTTATTTCTTTATTTTTAGAGAGAAGGGGAGGGAGAGAGAAAGAAAGGGAGAGAAATATCTATGTGAGACAGAAACGTCTCCCTGACCAGGGACGGAACCCGCCACCTAGGTAGGTACCCTGATGGGAATGGAACCAGCGACCCTTTCGTTTTGCGGGATGACACCCAACCAACTGAGCTACGCTGGTCAGAGCTAAAATCACTGTTTATTGCAAGGAAAGGAAACATCCCTGGTGTACAAAATTTAAGTGACATAATTTCAACGGGATCTTTTAGATATTTTGTGGTGCGGTGGGCTGTCCCATAGCATCCCCTTCCTTCTTAATTGATGAAACAGATGTATTGTTAAATGTTAATCAACCGAAGTTATGTTTGCTGTTTGAGATTTTGACAATCCCTTCAAAGTTCTTCTTTGAGGTTTAAAGACTGTCTTGTTTTTATAAAATAGGTAGCATTCACCTTGTTGGCGCAGATCTAATACTAGCTGCTTGATCACTTGAATGGATGATTGGAAGAACGATAAATGAATAAATGAGAGACACCTTGTGTGGTCATCTCAGCGGTACGAAGGAAATAAAGAATGCTAAACTTGGAAGAAACCCTGAAAGTCATTTAATATACTTTCAATTTAGGATCACTATTCATCCGATCTTTGCTTGAAAATCACTCCAAAAAGGGAGTTCAGCAGTTCACAACTATAATTCTTTTTAAATGATTGAATATTGAGAATAATACAACTCTCATTTGAATGAACAGCCTGTTCATCTCGCTGCGCAGAGCACACTCGACCATGCAGGTCAGGCAGAGGCGAGAGAAACATCGAGACTCAGGGTGCTCCTCATCCTTGCCCTCAGCACATGGGTGATCCCCAGGGCACCGAAGAGAAAATGAAGTAGTAAAACTTTAGCCCAGATCCTAATTTTTTTTTTGGTAAAAGGTCCATTTTTCTTAATTACAAAATTGAATGCCATACAAGAAATAATATTCATCAACTGACAACCTAAAAAAGTGAAAAGCTGCCCTGGCCGGTGTGGTTCAGTGGTTTGAGCACTGGCCTGTGAACCAAAGGGTCGCTGGTTCGATTCTCAGTCAGGGCACATGCCCGGGTTGTGGCCTAGGTACCCCGTTGGGGGTGCGGGAGACACAACCACACATTGATGTTTCTCTCCCTGTTTCTCCCTCCCTTTTCCTCTCTCTAAAAATAAATAAGTAAAATTTGGAAAAAAAAAAAAAAAGGTGAAAAGCCCAGTTACAAACTGCAGCACATGAGCAACGAAGACTTAGCACTCAGAATAAAAAACTAAATTAAGAAAAGCACAATCAATTCAGGTGGAAATATGGCAACAGATTTTATTGAAGAGCAAACAGATAGGGCCAGATGATATGAAGAAATGCGCATTACATCATTAATCATGAGGGAAATGGAAGTCAAGATGCAAGACATAATTTCATACCCATTTGATTGGCAAAAATTAAAGCCTGATAATATCAAGTGTTGGGAATACGTGGTAGGATTGAAAATCGGTACTTAAAAAGAAAACCTGCACTATAAAGTTGAACATACATGTTCTCTACTACCCAGCAATCCCACTTCTAGGTATGCATGCAAGATAAGTTACTGCACATGTACTACAGAAGTACAAGAATGCACAAGAATGTTCAAAACAGCACAGTTATGAAAACCAAACAGAAAAACCAAAATGCTCACAAGGCATGTATATGAACAAATGGTGTTATAGTCGTGTGGTGAAGTACTACACAACAGTCAAAGCCCAGGAACACACAGAATGCAAAAATCCTAACACAAGAAGTGACGGTATTAAATCCTGCAAGATACAGAGCACAATACCCTTTTTGTAAAGGACAAATACTTTTACAAAACTACATTTTAGAAAAATGCAATAAAACTACATAAAGGCATTCAAGAAAATGATGAACAAAGGTTTCAGGATGATGGTGACTTTGGGTCTGGGAGTGGCAGAGGGACCAAAAGCGAGAGCACCGGGGTGTGTTATTACCAAGATCCTAGCTTTTGGCCCTGGCTGGTGTGGCTCAGTGGATGGAGCACCGGCCCATGAATCTAAGTGTCGCTGGTTCGATTCCCAGCCAGGGCACATACCCAGGCTGCAAGCCAGGTGTCCAGCCAGGTCCATAGCTGGAGGCACGTGAAAGGCAACCACACACTGATGTTTCTCTCCCTTCCTTCCCCTCTCTCTCACAATAATAAATAATTTTTTAAAAATTAATGAAAAAACTTATTTAAAAAAAAGATCCTAGCTTTTGCTTGGTGTGGTGGTGGGATCTCAGGTGCTCGCTATGCTGTTTCTTTAATGAATAGAAGTATCTGAACATAAACCACAGATCCATAATAACTGTGGACCAAGGACGATGGTGCTAATTCAACAGTGTGCCAGGCTCACCTTCGTAAAGCTGTGCGTACTGGGGGAAGCCGGTTGCCCGCAGCCAGTCGCAAGCTTCTTTGGCTTCAATTTCTGCAAGAGAACACAGGACAACATTGTTAGTCGTGTACCTATGCAGGTCTCTTCTTTAATAAACTCTGGTCTTGTTACACAAGCAGAACACGGATGTCTGTTGGGAACAGAGAAGCCAAAAAGAAAAGCAAAAACCTTTAACTCACATGGTTGAAGATGCGTGCACCTTTTCAGACTTTTTAAAATGCACATAATTACCATCTTTCCTTTAAAAAAAAATTAGGGGTCTCAGGACTAAGTCCATCTATGCCGCTTCTACGTTCTGGTTAGAAATGATCATGAAAATAGGGCATAATGAGCCCTGGCTGGTGGCACAGTGGATAAGAACCCAAAGGTGGCTGGTTTGATTCCCAGCCAGGGCAACATAACCAGGTTGCAAGCCAGGTCTCCAGCCAGGTCTGTAGCTGGAGGCAGGTGAAAGGCAACCATACGTAGATGCCTCTCCCTAATCCCTCTCTCTAAGATGAATAAATAAAATCATTTAAAAAAGAAAAGAAAAGAAAGAAAGAAAATAGGACATAATGAGAAAGCTGAGAGATAACATAATGAATTTCCAGCCCGGCCGGCCTAACTTGGTTTCTTTTTCAGAGCAACAGAAGGCCACCAAGTACATCTGACACCTGGAGGGAGACAGACCTAGCCTGACCCAGGGGACAGGCCTCCAGCCACCTAAGGGGAAGGCGCACCAAAGCCCAGGCACTGTGGTGATGTGGAGGTCCAGGCTGTCAGATGTGGGGGCATCAAGTCAGTAAATCCCACAATCCTGGGAGGCCACTTTGCCTAACAAAGCTTCTATTTCCCTGTGATTGATACCTTGTTGATGGTATTGATAGACAGGAAGGCCAAGAGCAATGGACACCTTACGTTCAAACTCATTCCAGCACAAGTCACAGTTCTGTTAAAACTGACTCATAGGGGAGGTGAAAGCACGTTCAGAAGCTTCTCTACTTGCACAAAGAATATTCTTTCCGTTTCCCTTCCCACCTTCCTCAGGCCATCAGACTTCTTAGGTATCTAAGGCTAGTCACTTATTTATAAATGCCTCAACATTGCTTGATTGATTCCAGATTTAAACCTTCATTTAGCACCTCTTCTCTGAGCCAGATGGGAGCCCATCTTAGGGGAAATACATGGCCAAGTTCACCGCCATAATTCTTCTAATGAAAACAGCCATATTCAACACCAGATTCAGGACGGGATTAGGGATGAATGATCAAGTGACATAAATGTATAAGAAACTCCATGTTTGTACTGAATGAAAGAATAAACAGGATTGTCCAATGAGAATTACCTGTGCTTAACATTTTTTTTTTTTCCAGAAAACTTTAAATAAAATCATAAACTTGATCACTGGGGAAATATATTGCAACTCAACACTTTATTTTAAAGAACGCGGAAACTACTTTTTCTCTATCTTCATGGCTTGTGATGAAATATAGATACGGAAAGGAAAACAAGGAGCTGTTTGTTTTTATGTTTTTTCAAAATATTTGAAATAGCTCACTTTTCTATTGAGAGGTTACTTCTGTTGAACAGATTATTAAACACTGAACAACAATAGAGTGCTAAAAAGTAAATGTTCTGGCTTTCTGAATATTTCACATAACAAGTAACGAGTAACCACCAAGTTCAGACATGACCCCTGCACATGCGAAAGCCTTACTTAGACATGGCTCACCAGCTGCACTGCCACCTATTTAGGGCACAGTCCCAATTTTCTTATTAAAATGGTTTGATGCCAAGAGACACGAAAGATATAAAAGGTTACCTTTCTTAAAAATCTTGACACTTATTTATATCATGATTTCCTTACAAATTACAAAGTGTTGTCACTTGAGGACTGGAGTGATTTTGGGAACTCCTAAGTGCCTACTCTAAGAGCCTTGTCCTGCTCTTAGCTGTTTTTCACCACTAAGAAAATGAAAGGCCCAAAACCGATCTAAAAAACTTGAGTCCAAATGCTCACTCTTCTTAGGGCCAGCGGTTAGAAAATGGTATGAACAGGGGAAGATTTGATTCTCCATCAGAAAATTAGTTACAGGCTTACAATGGCTAATAAGCAGTGCTTTCAAGAACTGCAAAGATCCCATAGTTTTACCTTTCCTCTTCCTTTTCCTAAAATAGATGAGAATCTGTCTTTCTTTTAGATATGAAAACATGGGAAGTAGATAAGCCTATATCTATTTTACATTGAAAAAAAAATGTCCATTCATGAAAACTTAGGTTATATAATAAATGAGAACTTAACTTACGGCTTCTGTACAAACCAGAATCGGAAAATGGTAAAAATCATCCAAAGCTATCCCTGGTTTCTTTAAAGGGAATAGTTAATGATTTCCTTTTACCCTTTTCTAATTACTACTAAGTGGAAATGGTGACAATACTATATAAGTACTGTTTTTTTTTAAATAAAATTTTCATTTTACTTAATAAGAAATGAACCAACCTTTACATTTAAGTAAATCAGGGAATACCGTCTCTAGCTTCACCTTTTACTTTGGCTTCCTAATGAAACCTCCAGGTTTCTGATTTTTTGCTCTCTCAGAAAATCTACCTGACCCCAGCTCATCAGATTTGCAAAGTTTCAGTTTTGATCTTGTCTCTTCTTCACAAAATTTACCGGAACGCCACTGCTTAGAAAATCAAGTCTGAACACCTCCGCCTGGTTTTCAAGGCTCTTCCTGTGGTGTCCAACCTAATTCTTCAGCTCCCTGTACTCCCTCTATATTTCAGCCAAAGTAAACTTGATGCTCATCCTCCCACACACCTCTGACTATTCTGGCCTGAAATGCTTTCCCATCTGCTCAAATTTCACTCATCCTTCAAGGCCTAGGGCCAAGTGCTGCCTCCTCTAGGCAGTCTTCCCAGATGTCTTCCCACCCACAACTTTACCAATGGCTAACTTTTATTGAATGCTTATTATGTGCAAGGCACTGTCTGAGCACTTAATGCGTATTAATTCATTCACCCTTCATATTAATTCTAAAACATGGGTTACCAGTATTACCCCCAAGATACACAGATGATGAAATAAACAGAAAAATAACGACTTTTCCTTTAAAAAAATGAGCTTTCGTTCCATTCCAACGCCACAGTGGGATGGAGAACTGAGACTCAGAAATGAACAGAATAGGTTCTATCCTTAAATACACACACACACACACACACACACACACACACACACACACCCCAATAAACAGCATGCAAAATATTAAAGAAAACCCTGTACGTGGTTTCATTACTTGGGTCCTGTGAACGCCCCTATGCCTGGCTTCCATAGGCTCTTCCTTCAGTGCCTATGAGTGGTGGCATGAACACTGTAGGATGACTTTTAAAAACATTCCCCACCCGGCCAGAATGTCGTCACAGACTAAAAACCACAATGGCATCACAACGTCACTGTTCCACCTGGGTCTTCTCTAGGCGAACAAGCAAATACGTTGAGGAGGAAACCAGAAACTTTAATTGGACACGGCGTTCGTGGTTGGCTGTATCAGATGAATGAGGTCCAGGACCCCTCTGGGTATGGCTGGGAACCGTCAGGCCTTATTGGCACATTTCCTGGCACGGTGGGGTGACCCTCTCTTTCTCCTGCTCCTCAACAGTCAGCAAGGCAGGAACTCCCCAAGCCTGATCATTCTGTTAGACTCGCCGCTCTTACCAGGTTGAGCAACCGGACTGGGGCGGGAGCGGGAAGTGACTGATTACTTGCCTGTTACCTTCACAGGGGCCAGGTTCCCTGCCCTCTTCAACAAGATGCTACCAAATCGGGACTCGGGGCCAATGCTGCCCCAGTTTATTTCTCAAACAAAGGCCTAAGGAACTGGAGGACTAATTTAGGCTAGAAGCTCAAAGCTTTTCTCTTTGCAACGAATAACATGACATACTAAGCACACAGAACTGCCAAAGACTGGTTATCAGGAGTTACCTATGTAAAATAAATTCTAGTTGGGCCAAGTCAGGGACCATGTCTATCAATTAATATTCATTAAACCCTCATGTTACCCGATCACAGCGAAGATTTTGACTAGCAACTAGCAAAATTCCTACCTTCACATGTTTTAAAAAAATCAGAACCCTTTGCTGTGCATATTCCGAAAGAAGCCAGTCAGGAAGCTTCTGAAAGACCTGCCGATACTAATTCAGTTTCTAAGGCCAGCGGGCGTAACGGCAGTTGACTCAAACCCACTGTGAGGCATGTTCCAGTAGAGTCATGCATTTAAGTGAAGCCAATGTTCCTTCATTTTCCCTTCCCTCACTGCTTACTGATTGAATAAGCACCAAGTACATGGCCGGCTCCATGCTGGGACAATCAAAGACTCAGGTTCCCACCCGGAAGCAGGAAGCCAAATGGAAAGGTAATTCACTGTTGAGTACACGGTGTCTGATGATCCTCTACTAGGGTCAATTGGTTTCCTGAGGGCCACTCTAAGGTCCTCATGGTTGTTAAGTCCCAAGACACCCTGTACAGAGTCCCTATTTCATAAGTGAAAGCCACAGAAAGTGACAGCAATGGCCCATATGCCCTGGCTCCTCACTGCCACCTGTCATCCCATCTGTCTTGGGCTTGATGCAGCCGTAATGGCCTCTTCTCATCCACCCCAGTCCCTTTTTCCTGCCTTAGTTTTTCTTCTTCCAAAACATTTACGTTTACGATCTGTCTTTCCCCTCTGTAAGCTGCAAGAGGGCAAGTGTCTCTATTTTATTCTCTGACGTGCACCCACAACAGTGTGGGGCACTAAACAGTTGCTCAGTAAGTATGACATGAATAAATACGCCATAAGAAATATATTCTGCAGTGTAACCTGGTACATGTATGCATTCAAGTAATGTGTATAACTATATGCACATACCCATGTACAAAACCACAGATGTACGTATAAACAGTTGTAAAACTGAAACAAGGTTCATCAAGTAACACAGGTGAAATAATATGCAGCCTTATGGTTTCCCTATCGTTATAGTACAAGTGTTGTTAGTTACCTACCAAAGCAGGCTATTTGTAATTCATTATTTTTGTGCATAGCTTTTCTGTAGAAAGAAAGGAAGGGAGGGAGGGAGGAAGGGAGGAAGGGAGGAAGGAAAGAAGACAGGAAGGAAGGGAAAAGAAATAAAGATAGGTCGGAAGGAAGGAAGGGAAGGAGGAAAGAAGGAAGGAAGGAAGGAAGGAAGGGAAAAGAAAGAAAGATAGGTTGGGAAGAAGAAAGGGAGGGAGGGAGGAAAGAAGGAAGGAAGGAAGGAGAAATAAAGAGAGATCGGAAGGAAGGAAAAAGAAATACAGATTGGAGGAAGAAAGGAAGGGAGGGAGGGAGGGAGGAAACTGAGGACTTGGCTGAGTACTGAGAAAGTGATGGATGTAAGCAAGACCTGTATGAGGACAGAGGTGGCAGGAGGCTCTGTGAGCACATGATTTTGCTCTGTCTTTGAAGGAGGGCTATGATCCTTGCAAAGTTGGATGGCAGAAGAAGACATCTGGATAAAGAGACAGACTAAGCTAGGTGGAGGGACGGGGAACCGAAGCGCAGGTGTCTGCGAAGGACCGGTAGGCAGCCGGAGGTAGGATGATGCACCACCGGGAATGGGAGGCCCCAACTGGGAAGCATCACCTTCACCTGGCAACCCAACCAGCCACAGTCCATTTCCTCCCACGTAAAATGGCCTTGTATCCGAGTGTCCCAAACTCTTTCTAATAATCAACACCTCACAAAAAGGGGGCACAGTATTACCTGAAACAGGTCAGGAAAACTGGTCCAGGAAAGAATCCATTGTTCAGCTCAGTAGCTTTAAAAGAATAGTCTCTCTGGACTTGTTTTCTCATCTGTAAAAATGGGGCCTGCCATAGGGTTTGCAAAATCCCCAGGTTTCAGTCTCTGACATTTCCTTTATGCCCGGTTCCCCTTCTCACTGACAACCTTTTTCCCCTTCTCACTGACAACCTTAGGAATAGGTTCCATTTACAGTCAATTTACCAGATTTATTACCAATTTCATGGAGACGTTCTTCTCTTAAAAATTCAGATTAACCCTAACTGCCTTAAGTTCCGATATTGTAATTTTACTGGTTTATTGTTGAAATACCTCATCTTTAAAATGGATTTATTTCTTGATTTATCTCGTGAAACCCATGTTCATCTTATGAAGAACTCAAAGCCCTAAATGTTCTTGCTTGTGTGTCTATAAACCTTAAACTAAAATTAATCTTTAAGGGGAAAAAAAAAAACACATTTCAACCCACAGAAAAGGGTTACTTTGCTTACTGATCCTTTATGCTTCTATTTCGGTTGAAGCAGCATCCTATCCTGGCTTCTACGGAATCAGTGAATTGGGTGCTGAAAGGCATCTTGGAGCTTTGCATCTTCTCTCTCTCTATCTTTTTAAGATTTTATTTATTATTTTTAGAGAGAGGGGAAGGGAGGGAGGCAGAGAGGGACAGAAACATCAATGTATGGTTGCCTTTCACCTGCCTCCAGCTACGGACCTGGTTGGAGACCTGGCTTGCAACCTGGTTATGTGCCCAGGCTGGGAATCGAACCAGAGACCTTTGGGTTTGCAGGCTGGCGCCTTATCCACTGTGCTACCAGCCAGGGCCATCTTTTCTCTTTACAAATGAGGAAGTTGGTTTGGATTTTGCTACCAAAATGTGATTTGCTAAAGGTTCCTGCACTACCTCCCTCTCATTTGCAGGTTATAGTTTTCTGCACACTTCAATAGCATCACAAAGATCACCCTCACTTTTCAACCATGGGCTATTTTTTTTTTTTTTTTTTTTTAGTATGAGTAAGAACGGGGAAGTTTGGGGAGAGTTTTCAAGTTTTCTTTTGTCTTTCTCCTGCTTGAGGTTTGGAGGCAGATAGGTTGCTTTCTAGTAAAGAACATTCCTCGAAATAATATAAAGGTGGGGGAAGGAACCATTTTTCCTAATGATGTGATGACAACTTAATAAATAGCTTCACCTTGAAAGAAGGAAACCCTGGGAGGCCTGCCTTACAAGCCCATACCTGGGATTAGGCATGAGACTGCCACTCCAGAGATGCAAAATTAAATCAGTTAAAATCCCCTTTGGGGATCCTTTAGTTCAAGCATTTGCAAAATACCGCTTTTAACCCCAATCCAAAAAAGGCAAGTACCTTACATCAAAAAATACGTGCCCTTCCCTTGCAAAGGTAAACAGCTCAGTGTTAATTTGAGCCCATGTATGACATGGCTTTATCAGGCATTCCAGACATGAGCTGATTCAATTACTTCCAGGAACAGAAAATATATATCTCCCAACAAATCAAAATGAGCACTTAACTCCTCGGCACACAAAAAGGCCAACTCAATGAAAATAAACTATTAAGGAAATGGATGCTGCATTATCACATCTTTCTATTTCATTTCGAGCTTGGATGGAATAAAAAAAGAATCCTTTGGTTTACACAAACATGCATACCCACTCAGTATTCTATATATCAGCTACATATGTTTCAAACCATGCATTGCTAAGAAAAAGGAGTTGAAATATCTCTTAAAATATTAAGCCCTTCAAAGATGCTAACTGCATAGATTAAGAAGACAATTACAGGCAAAAAAAAAAAAAAAAAAAAAAAAAAAACAATCTAAATAACATATTTTAAGGGCCCTTATTTTTCTGAACCTTTTTTATTTGTAAAGGGAAGCATATATATTAAGATCGTATACTACATTTCCTGTTAAACTCAGTATTTAAGGCAAAATACCGGGTAACAAACGCCTCCATTATTAAGGGTTGGCAGGCACATTGATCCTTTCTTTCAACATGTTAGCAAAACTTATTCTACTAAGGTCCTCATGCACCGCCTCCCACGCAATCTTTGTCATTTGCCCTAAATTTTATGGTGCTACAGTACAGGAAATATGAAAACTGTAATGCAAAACAAATGAACAAAAACAAAAATAAACACCCCTCCTCAAACTAGAAATAAAGGGAGAGCGAAAAACTCTAAAAATAATGTTCATTCACATTTTAGTTAATTCTGACCAAGAGAAAAAGGAAAATCAAGAGTCACATAAAAATCAAGTTGCCTTATCAAAGACCAGTGAAAATAAAAATGGAGAAGATACTAGTCAACAGAAGCCAGCTCTAGACATTCCTATGTCCTATGTCCTATGTCCAACCTCAGACAGGTGACACAATTCAATTGAACTCTCTAGGTTTGTGCCCAAAAAGGATTCTAAAGGGCATTATTGTCTTTTCAGTGAGCTAAAGCATTATTTTCATCAAAATGGTTTATAACTCCCAGCCCCCACCAACACAAACCATTTAAAGGCGAATTTTGATTCAGGTACCTCTCTCTGGTTTAGGAACATTTCTGGTTTTACAACTGTTACATTTTCCCTACAAACACATGAAGCCCCTCATTTTTCTGCTTTGTCGACACATCCAGACAGGAAGGGGCCTGAAGTTCCATTCAATTCACAAGTGACCTTGGACTGGTCACTGAACTTCCCTCACATCTCCGCAGGGGAGAGACAACCGTGTGTCCAGGCTGCTCTGCCAAGTTCTGGAATTTCCCATAAAAACACAAACACACAAGGCAGAGGCAAGATCCCTTTCTCCTGCTGTCAAGTTGAAAAAAGAAACTCATGTGGAGCTTGTCTTTAGTCTCTCCAGACTCAGGAGGTGACTGTGATTTCAGAATTTCACCATCTCCATCTACTTGATCCCGGGAATGTGACAATAGTCGCCAGGTGGCTGCAGTGTAGCTGGCAGAGGAGTCACCCGCACTCTCTCCGCTTCCCCGGGGGCTGCGGCCTGAGAAACGCGGCCACCAGCCATGGCAGGGCGGGCGTGGAAAACTTCTGTCCCTCAGACATCCTCCAGGGACTCCCACCAGAAGGAAGGCGTCTTTCTGACAAGTCAGGAAGCAGCCTCCAGTCCTCTCCACAGGACACTCCTGAGGTGGGGCCGGAAGAGGACAAAGCGTGGATGCAACGTGTCAAAGGCATCTGAGGACTCTGCTTCAAGTGACCTCGATCTCCGACCTCCGGTTAGCTTTTGATTTTTCTCCTGGGGGCCAGAGGGGGGAAGAACTGAAAAGGCCACCAAGTAAGAGGCATGTGTGAATGGAAAAAGGGCATAGTTTCCAGGCGACAGCTCAGGCTGGTATCAGAATAAAAAGCCAGGATGAGTGACCAAGGGAAACTAATTCCAAATTCTAACATTTTACCTTTGGGTACCCAAGAGCATCAGTTTGCACAGGCAGGCATTTTCATGATGCCATTCCCATGTTTTCAGTGATGTATTCGAGAGAATTTTCCCTTAGAAACACATTATTTTAAAATTCCTCCACTGAGGAGAGTATTCTTCCATGCAGCCAGTAACAGGCTAGAATATGGTATCCCAGACAGTTGGTCTACCCACTAGAGACAGAGTCTCAAGTCTCCACTCACTAGGCCCCTAGAGGAGGGATGCAAAACCTACTACTTTTTCAGACTAGAACCCTAACATTGGAGCTACCTACCTAGGAGCTCAAGTCCCCTAGGAGACTGGAGAATTACTGCAAGGCTCTATGATGCCAAGTGACATTGTTTTCTAAATGGAATCAACGCCCAAAGTTGGACTTGACAGCCATACATAGGTCATTGAAATCCTAGCTCTGTTCTGTCCAGCCGGTGATGTTGGGCAAGGTAGTTAACCCCTCAAGCCCCAGATTCCTTATCTGGAAAAATGGAAATCACTGTTTCTACTTTGCGGTGTTGCGGTGATAAAATGCATGTGGCCATGAATGCAAACAGGGTAAGTTTTACTTCTACAATAGTAATACTATCTTGTCAAAAGTCTGCAAATCTTTTATAAACTTAAGAAAGGAATATCTAATAGAGAAGGCTGACTGATTCATGTGAGGGAAGATAAAGGCATACAGGCCAAGTATGCAAGGCCTTCTTCCTGTCCACCATGGATTTCGAAGGCTTGGAGGGAGTAGCTAGTGAAAAAAATGTAGAAACAGAGTAGATGGAATTAAAGACCCCCTAGCAGGACTACTCCACTCCCTCCTCCTTATCACTGATCATGATAATCCTTAACAGTGACACAGAGCCCCCCAAGGAAAAGGGCAGACAGACAGGAAGAACCCTTCTCAGCTGGGAATCTTACCCTTTTACATTAATTAGATTTCGGACTAATTAGAGGTTGAAAGGAAACACCACTGATTCAACTCACACCAGCAACCCATTCTTAGAAAACAGTTTAACCCTACAGCACCATCTTTCTTAAAAGAGGAATCGCTCAGTCAATTCCTCCATACACAGTGGCCACAGAATCAGCCATAAGGACAGTTGTAAAATTCTGTTCCCCCCAATTTCACAGCCATTGACAGGAGGACGTTGGCATTGCTTTCTAGTAGGGTAGGATGTTATTTATGGCTGGGCATTGGTTCACCTCAACCATCACAGTGAGGAAATGCTATGTCTTGAATGCTGGGTATAGGTAATTCCTTCGTGTTGTAGGCCCACTGCTCCAACCCAAGTATCTTGGGGTAAATCCTGCTAAAATGAGCACTTAGAGAAATGCAGAGGAATGAGTGAATTTAGAAATTAAATTTTCTCTCCTTCACTGGATCTCAACTCTTAGAATTCTAATCACTTGGTTGAGCAAACATTAAAAATGATCATCTCTTTTCTTCCCAGATCTGCTTTGTAATTTCATGAACGAGCTTGGCATGATGTAGGCCCTCATGCCAGTTACACCCTGGGGCCAGGTTTCTCCATCATGTACAGCAGCAATTTTCAACCTTTTTCATCCCATGGCACATACAATCTAATCCCTAAAATTCTGCGGCACATCAGAAAATGTATTTTGTGCCAATCTGACCAGAACGATAGGTTCAATGTTGATTCATTCATTGTTGTGTTGGCTGTTGTAATTTTTTAATTGGACAACCTAGGGCAAAAGAGGTCAGTCAGTGCCCCAGACTGAACAGTCAGGCATCCCATGCTGTAAAATATTTTTGCGGTGCACTGGTTGAAAATTGCGGCTCTAAGGCACCAAGAATTTGGTCTTCAGTGAGTTGGCAACAGCCAGGGAGGAAGGGGAAACATCTGAAGTTATTTTTACTTTTGCAAGTCTTCTGGCTGTACAGGGTGAATGCTGGGGTGGGTCAAGTATTGTCTGGAGCCCGACAGGGTCTTTTTTTTTTTTTTTTTTTTTCCTCTCTCTGCATGGCCTCATTTCCGTCTTCCTGTTGCTAGGAAAGAGAGCTAAGTATGAGAACCTTGTGTTTACAATACTGGACCATCCTGTCCGGCACAAGGCTCTCTTCAGAACAGTACGATTCACTTCGCCCACTGTACTTTGCACGCCCTGGTCTTCTCAGCCTACTCACCCTTCCCTGGGTATTTTCAAATTGCATATTTACTCGCCTAAGTCATAAAAATACCACTCTCATTTGAACATTGCATCATGGCTTAAAATCTCCATTGGGACACCAAGGGAAACCCAAGTACTTATTTTTGTATTTGAAACCACCTCTTGGAAGCCCACCAAGCCTCCAACTGCCAGCATCTCACTGGGGCCCTGCCACATCCCCTTACACCCCCTACAAATAAGTCTGAGCACTGTATGCATGGTTCACTCATTTCACAGCTGTAACCTGTTTAATCACACATTTTTATTTTGTTGTTTTTTTTTGTTAATGCGGTATCTTTTCCAGAAGCTGCGGAACATCCCTCTCTCAGAACCTTGGTTGGTCTCTGCTCTTTGAAATGCAGAATAGCAAGATAACAAAATAAGAAGGAAATGAAGAAAGGCTTGAAGTTAAAGTGCAACCAGCCTCTCACCTTCGGTCCACAAACATACAAGAATCCTTTGACTGGAGCACTACCTACGAATCAGCCACAGAACCACCTGTCTGTTCAACCTTTTCACTTGGTAAAAAGTAAGTGGCGATTCTCATAAGATCTACAATTGGAAAGTTAAGACACACGGAAGTCAGCAAAACCACTTCTCGCATCCGCTCTAGGGAAAGATTTAAGTTGGGAACCACATATTCTGGTTCTACAGAGCTGGGAAACCAGGTCAGTCCCTAGTCTTAGCTTCTAGCCAATGTGGTGGAAGGTGTCACTCAGCTTGAGCTAAAATGAAATCTGTTTTTGTCGAAAGCAAAGTTATAAAAGCAGCTGGGAGAGAAAATCGGTCGGGTGTGCTTCATTTGAAACCCTGAACAGTAGTGCTAATGATAAAAATATGTCCCCAGGCTTGGGCCCTGCTGTCAACCGGCCGCCACAGTAAAAGTTAACGCGAGCCATCGCCAGCATTTTCTCAGAAAATGTCTTGAAATAACTTCTGAACAGACATCTGCTAACTATTTGATACTCATTCTCCAGGATTTTGGTTCTTCTATTAGGGGGGGCTGCTGACTTCCAGAGCACCCCTTGGACCATCTGCTGCAGTCTGCAGGCCAACAGGGGCACTCAGTGCCCCGCTAATTCCACACTTACGGTCTGCAAATCGTCTCTTTGGAGGACCAGATGGAGGCTGAATTAGTCAACCTCTTGGAGCTGCTGATAGATTTACAGAGTTCTGCTGGGCTATTATTTTCCCCTCATCCTTTCAGCAGAGTTTGGGGGGTGGAACGTAACTTGAGACTCAGTAGTCTTCCCTCTCCAGAGCTGCGATTTTCCTCCCTGCCCCACCACGTCAGAAATGCCACCCTCAGGAAGCCTTCTGCAGTGGGTGGCTGCGCCTGGGCCGCACTCCTCTGCACTCGTCCACCCCGTCAGGGCTGAACCAACCTCTGCATCCTCAGCACGAACCCATTTGCTATCCATGTTGGGTGTATAAAGGCTCACAGCCAGCCCGGGGCAAAGCAGACTGACTACACACAGGGGTCTCCTTCGACCATAACTGACATAAATTGGGTATCTGTGGGACATCAGTACCAGACACTGTGCTAAGCACTCGCATTAGCTCCTTTGATCCTCACAACCTTCCCTCGTGGTAAATAGTTATTACCCGCACGTTGCTGATGAAGAAGGTGCAGAAAGGCCCTGTCACTTCCCAGACTCACCCAGGTACCGGGCTGCAGACCCAGGGTCCGCCCCCCCCCTCGGCGCGCCAGCCCCGCCAGGGGTCCACACTAAACCCCCTCCTCCCGGGGAATGTGGGGTCGAAAGAGGTGCAGGTAAATCACACGTGGCCGGGTCCCTCTGCTGCGGCCGAGGGTGCAACTTCTACGGTCGGATCAAAAGCTCGGCCCGTGACGCTGGAGGTGGGGACAAGGGTCACACACTGTGGCCGCGTTCCAAAAGGCTGGAGCCTCACTCTATAAAATGTCGGTCAGGGAGGCGTCCTTCCTTCCTATCACTGGCCCTGGGGCTCGCTCTGCACCGGCGCCCCCTCTGGAGCCAAGGGCTTGGGCGTCTCTCTGGGACACTTTAGAAGAGCGATTCAAAGTCCCAGCACGTGAAGGCACGCAGCCGCCTTTCCAACATGCCCCCTCACAGGCAAGCAAACCTTGAGCTTGCCAAGTAGCTTCCATACTTTCGCGGGGCGGCAGCCACCCAACTGAGACTTACTTCTGAGTTATTTTCCAGCCTTAAAAATACTTCAACAAAAACGGTGTGAAATTCAAAACAAGTTTTGATTCAATGACTTCCGCTTTTTTTTTTTTTTTCTTAAAAAATTCCCGAAACGCCACCACGATCCAAACATTTCTGAATAATAAAACTCCCCGGGAGTCAATGCTGATTTTGAACTTGTATGAAGGACACGAAGTACCGAGCCGTGAAAGGTCCCGGAGGATCAGATATTATTAAGACGGTTATGCCACAGCCCTCGCGGCCGGAGACCCTCGTCGCCTAGGATTTCCAGCGAGGATACGAGCCACCTGGCCCTGAGTTCCCTGCCTGGCCCTGCGCCCCACACCCGGCCCGACACCCCTCGCCCGGCCAAGCGGCCCCAGCCCCGCCCTACGTCCAGCGCCACCGCGGGAAGATAGATAATGCGGATTCTGTTGCAGCCCTTCCCCGAGCCCACCGGACACGCCAGACCTTAAACTCCAAGCACTGGGTGCCGCTAGGGGTCATTACCGAGATTAAGACCTCCCCCCCCCCTTCCCAAAACCCTTGTTTCCCCACACTCCACCTCCTCCATTCCAGGAAACTCGGGCAACTCGGTCCCAAGCCTCCTCGGAAAGCGTTTCAAAAGCACACAACGCCAGGCAACGGCTTGACAAGGTGGGGTGACACTTCCTCCGCGGCGCGTCCCGTCCGCAGCTGGCTCCCGCAGCTGGTCTAACGGCAAGGCACAAGTCTAGCTTACGTGTTAGGATCATGGTGTCCGGCTTCTTCCTGCACATCAAGTGCGGCAGGGGGCGGCAGGAGCACAGTGGGGAAATCGAGGCAGCCGGAGGCTCCTGGGCTCCCGCGCCGCGACCCACGGCGGAACCCAAGACGCGCGCCCCAGTGGTCCTCAGCGCATCCTTGCTCGCCTCTCGGTGCCACTCGCCACGGCCCCAGAAAGAACGTGGAGTTTTTCAGAGATCGAAAAGGGAGAGCGCTCAGGGGGCGGGACGAGAAGCCTGGGATCTGTGGCTCCCGCCGTGCAGACCGGCCATAGCTGGACGAGAAAGTTAGTGCCCTCGCTCCGGGGACTGGAGCGCTCTGGCTCGGGCGCGACCTCCTCGCCGCGCCCTCCCGCAGGTCCCACCCCGCAGGGAGGGACTGGGCGGGGCAGCGTGGCCTCCTCTCCACCTCCCGGTACCCGGCCGCGGCCCCCGGCCGCCCTCAGGCTCCGCCCCAGTGCCCCGGCCTCTCCCACCGGCCCCGCCCTGGCTTCTGCAGGCCGGCCAGGTTTGCCAGCTTCAGCCTCGGGCGGTGCTCCGACCCCGCCCGCCCTCGCCCCGCCCTGCGCCCCGGCCGGAGCTGGAATTTTTTGCCCCCGGCGGTGTGCATGCACGTCTGCAGCGGGAAACGCCTAAAGGTCTCCAACTATTGGGGTCCCGGGCAAAAGCAAAAGCTGTACCCACCAGGCGTCTAGTGCCGGAGGTGTCAGCTGGACAGCACGCATTTTCCTTGTGCACTCGTTCGTTTTAATCTTTATAATCCTCTCTTTCATTCTGGTAGGAACCACATTAAATTCCCGGGAACAGAGGAGAAGCGGGGGAGTAGGGATAAATCATCCTTTTCTGATAAGTGAAATGGGGAAAGTACCTGGGCATTCATTAGTCATTGCTAAAGCCCGCAGGTGTAATGTAAGTAATTAACACTGCTGTAGAAAGGGATGAGTTTAATTTTTTTTTCTTTTGTTGATTCTAGAGAAAGAGGAAGGGAGGGAGAAAAAGAGGGAGAGAAACGTGGAGATAAGAGAGAATCCGTTGCCTCTTGCAGGCGCCCTGACTGGAATCGAGCCACACAGGCCAGGACAGAAGCGATGAGTTTTTTACTCCACGTGTGTTGAGCCTACTGTGTGCGGTGATAGTGTTTCTCAAATGCTGGCTCCTGGGCTCCAACCTAACGCAGCTCCTGGAACTGCTAGGACCCGACCCCTGACTGCAGAGTTAGAATCTTAGATGGTGATAACCTCAGTTTTACAAGTGCTCAACTAATTCTGATGCACTGTAATTTGCGGACCCCTGATCATACTATGAAGCCTAATTTTTGTAAAGCTCATAATTGAGCACAAACTCTGTAAGAGTTTTTAAAATGCAAACCAGAGTTCTATGAAATTTTACTTTGGGGTTCATTGATAATTTCTGCCTATTACCTCTGAGCAAAGACAATTACCAGTAAACCTAAACCCATTACTTCAACAAATGTATCAAGAGCATTTACTATGTGCCCAATACTGTCCCAGGCTCTGGAGCTAAAACTGAGAAAATAAATAAATAAATAAAAGAGGAAAAAGACAAACATCCCATCCTTCCTGGAGTTTACCTCCTGGTGGGAAAGATGCACAAGAAATAAGTGAAATATGTGTAGTATCTTAGATGGCACTCTATAATGCAGAGGGGAGAATTGAGGACTGGTGGCAGAGCCTATTTTTTAAAAGGGTTAAATGCAATTGGGAGAATTTAGTCTCTTAGTTTAAAATGTATTGATATCATGGTCATGTCTCCGTTTACATACCCAAAATTCCTTTTCATCTGTTTTTCAAAAACAAAACAAAAATCCTACTTCTACCACTGGCTCACTAACTTACCCAAACCAGAATTAGGCTCTGAAGAGTAGCATTTCAAGAGTGCATGGGGCTTCTCTATTCATCAAATATTTTCCGGGCTTTTACCTTCCTACAACTAACTGTTCTATAGGATGAGGGTCTCAGGTCTGGGCAGTTCTTACTCAACTGCTATTCTTGATAAAAGTTAAAAGATAGCACAGTATTTTGCAGACACACCTGCAAACAGGATGATCCTGACAAGAACCCTCCCAGGTAAATATAGCTAATTGGGAGAAATGAACATGTAATTAACCAAAAATTGTATATAAGCAATCGCTAAGCTTCCCTTTGGGAGATAGAGTTTTGGCTGTGAATCCTGCCTCCTTTACTTCCTTCAAATAAATAAAACTGCCTAACGTGTCTCGTTCTTAAATGGAACATCCTAAGCGGCCAACCCTTAAGTTCAGTAACACAACGAATGGGGATGGGGACTCAAAGGAAAAGCAAGGACAGGCCTGCCTCTGCCTACTCAGTTTACCCTCTAGTGGGGAGGCAAAAAGGGGTGCAGTGAGAGCCAGGAAGTGGGGACCTGGTCCGGCCCAAGACAAGAAGAGGGCGCTACCCACTGAAGCGGGATGTCGGAGGAATTGTCAAAGCACCACACGCGATGGCTGGCGCAGGGGAGTGTGATTCTGGGAGATGCTGGAGAAGTGAATGCAAGGTGTCCCATTCCCAGCATGACTGTGTTAAGGATTAAAAAAAAAATCCTTATCAGTGATGAACAGTGAGCAAACATTTTCATGGTAGAAGACATCCTGTGATCAAACTTGCATTCTTATTATTGTTGTTGTTCTTGGCCCAGGGAGAGTGCATTTGGTCTCCCACTACCGGAAATGATGCCGTTGAGTTTCTCACATTTGGGAAAATTGCAGGGGTCAGCACTTCCAGAATGCCATGGCTAAGCCTCACCCTGAGAAAACCCCCTTCCCGATCATGGGATCATGGTATTTCCCCTGCCAGGTAAGGATCAAATTTGCATTTTGAAAAGGTCATTCAGACTGCAGTGTATGTTTCAGACTTGGAAATAAGGAATACACCTCCAAAACATACTAATTAATATCCCTTATGCATGGAAAATCCAAACCTTAAAAATAGATATTCTATGCATCTATTCCAAAGCATGTTAACTCTCAGAGTAAGTTCTTAATGTTTATTATTTGCTAGGAGAAGGTATATTTTTAATTAGGTGTCTATGAGACTGCAAACCCAATATAAACACCCCACTAAGTATTCATCTTTCCAGAATAAAGCATGCCAATATTTTTGTCTCTTCTTGTCCAAGCCTCATTCTTTTTTTTTTTTTTTTTCTTGATTATTGATGTTGTCTTCTCTGGATCTTCTCTAATTTCATTATATTATTCCGGAAACTTAAAAAATTTTAAAAGATTTTATTTATGTATTTTTAGAGAGAGGGGAAGGGAAAGAGAAAGAGGGGGAAACATCAATGTGTGCCTGCCTCTCACATGCCCCAAACTGGGGACCTGACAGGCAACCTAGGCATGTGCCCAAGCTGGGAATCGAACCCATGACCCTTTGGTTTGTAGGCCTATGCTCAATCCACTAAACCACATCAGCCAGGGCTGGAAAAAAAATTAATTATAGATTTAAGAAAGAGAGGAGAGAGATCAGTTTGTTGTTCCACTTACTAATGCATTCATTGGGTGATTCTTGTATGTGTCCTGACCAGGGATCAAACCCACAACCTTGGTGTATGGGACAACAGTCTAACCAAATGAAATACCCAGCCAGGGCATCCATTATTTGCCCTTAATGGCAGATTAGGAAAAAGACAAGAAAAAAGGTTTGACTTGGGGTCCTATGCTGCTTGCTTGTTTCCACAATCTTCTCTGGGCATCACCATCATGGGTGCTCTTCATGGGAATAGCCATTCCCTCCCTATGTTGTCACATTGGACTGTCATGTCTAACGCAAGAAAACTCCCATAGCTAACTCCTAAACTGCATGACAGAAGCTGGGCGACTTTTTTCCACTATAGTGCATTTTTTCCACTATAGTGTAAAAAAAAAAAATAAATAAAAAGGCAAAAAAGTGTCTATAGGCACTCAGGCAGGTAATAGGGGTTAAGAAAGTGAGCCACAGCAGGCAGGGGACACCAGGGACCCCTCTAAACTGACAGCACCATTAAGGTCCCCTGGATTGATGGCAAACGTTCACACACCGATCTCACTGCTTGGAATTTAAAGATTTTTCAAAAGCCCCTAGATTTCTGTATTTTTATATTAAATCTACCGATTTTTAGATGCTGCCAACAAATTTAGAGCAATCCAAACCCATTCCAAGTAATTTTAACTTCGGGCTTCATTTAGCCCTGGGACAACTACTTCAAACTTCTGCTCTAGCGATAGGAGCCATGCAATCTCTTTGGAAATTATTTTTCTCTCACAAGAACTAAGAGATTCCTGTGCTTAGAAAGTGTCATAATATAATTTGTGTGTAAGGCAGCATTGTGAAATTAGTGCATACAATTTTATTTGTCATGTTTAAAGGCAATAGGACAAATAGAGAGATTTGAAATAATTTTTAAATAGGATTAAGAGAAATACTTAAATTCAAAATTTAATGGTTGTCCTTAAAACCATTAATATTTAAGCTTCAGTGACCGGGGAGTGGGCTCTTCACCTACCTTGTATCCTGCTGTCTATTCTTTTCAGGAACGTTTAAAACCCAAATGCTAAGGGTATAGCAAGAGGAAAGCAAAGAACAAGACAGGGCTTAGCTCTTACCAAAAATAGCTCTCTTTTTCAGCAAGGACTTTTTGGGCAACATTTTTTGAAAATTTTAAGTTTAAAATATGGGGAAGGTGTACTTAGTTTACCAGTGATATTCTCAGTTAAGACTAGGGAGTTGCTTATTTCTGCATAAATGTAATATAAATCTACTTTTTGAATAATCCCTTTAGCCCCAAATATGAGCCAGTGTGGCATAGTGGTTTGAGTGCCAGCCTTTGAATCAAAAAAATCGGTTCGATTCCCAGTCGGGACACAAGCCTGGATTGCAAGTCATGTCCCAACCTGGTTGTGTGAGAGTCAGCCAACCACATGCCAATGGTTAAAGAAAAAAAGAATATATATTTTTTAACACGTAGAAAAGGCAATGTGCTGGTGAAACAAAAGTGACCATGAATAAATAAGTCCTGGGGATGTAATGTCATAATGTATTGTATATCTGAAAGTTGCTCCGTTGTGTATGGTGGTGGATGTTAACTAGACTTAACGTGGTCATTTTTCCATGTATGCCTATTGAGCCACTACATTTTATATCTGAAACTAATATGTTCTATGTCAATTATATCTCAATAAAAAAAATCTCGTCAGTCAACCACTTAAAACAATGAACATGAAGAGAAGGCTTGGAGGAGAAAGCTATTAGGTGGAAAGCGGGAACAGATCCAGTCCTGGAATAGTTCAGTGCAGGGTTTGAACATAGTGAATTCTCAAGTCTGATTTAGCAAATGAATGGGCATGCTTTCCAGAGACAATTGCAATATTACTGCAGAATCTCCTTTTAAAAGCTTTTTTTCCTTTAACAGCTTGGGTAGTTGATTATTAGCTCAAGGCCTCTCTGCCCCCAGTGGCAGGGGAGTGAAGCCTGGAGCGCTGGCCCCCACCCCGCATCTGACCCTCACCAGGGACCCCCCAGATTCACTCCTGGGGCCTCTGACAACACAAGAATCAAGTCAAGTAAAAAGTAAAAATTGGGATTATTTTTTACACCATGAAAGAACCTGGGCTGTTTTCCCACTGGATTAGCCAATTTTAATGGTATGCTTTGATTCTTTGTTCATTCTGACATTATCCTTGATTTAACAGTTATTTTTTGAGCTTGTGGAAAAATTATTCATTGACAGCTGAGAATGAACATTATTACATAAGTACTAATAATATTTAATATTTTGCTTTAAAATTTAATTTTATAATTATAAAGCATTTATTGTTAAAAAGTTAAGAAACGACAAAAGGATATTAAAAAATTAAAACTCTTCACTACATAATTTCACTACAGGAGACAATTGCATATTTATTTTGATGTCTATCCTTCCAAGTCAGTTATTTCAGTACGGATACTTATACAACATTGAGGTCATAATACATACTGTTCCGTAATATTTTATTTCATTTAATATATCTGAAGAATGTGACTTTTTATAGCGGTTTCATATTCTATCTATGGATATACAATTTTTTTCTTTATCAAATATTCTTTTTTAGACAAGAATGATAATTTCCCTAGGCATATACATTTACTTTGAATTAAGAGGCCATAGGGTACTAGGGTTTGATATATAGATATTTCTTTTTTTTTTTTTTTTAATTTTATTGTTGTTGTATTACATCCATCCCCTTTTTGCTCCCCTCTATCCCCCCACCCACCCATTCCCCCCAAAGTCAATCCCACCTGTTGTCCATGTCCATGGTTCCTTTGATATATAGATATTTCTAAAGTCTCACTAAGGACGTTGCACCTATTTCACATTTTCACCAGTGTTTGACTACCCATTTCTCTTCATGTTAAGAATTGCCAGCATTTTCCTGGCTGGTGTGGCTCAGTGGGTTGAGAGCTGGCCTGCAAACCAAAGGGTCATTGGTTCGATTCCCAGTCAGGGCCCATGCTTGAGTTGCAGGCCAGGTCTCCAGTTGAGGGTGTGTGAGAGGCAAACCACACACTGATGTTTCTTTCCCTCTCTTTCTCCTTCCCTTTCTCTCTCTCTATAAATAAATAAGTAAAATTTAAAAAGAGAATTGCTGGCACTATAATTTCCATTTCTATTGCTAATTTAATAATTAAAAATATCTAATTATTATTTGAGTCTACTGAAATATTTTATGGTAAAATATGCATAACATAAAGTTTATGATTTTAACCATTTTTAAGTGTACAGTCAGTGGCATTAAGTACATTCACATTGTTGTGCCACTGTCACCACTATCTTCAGAACTTTTTCATCTTCCCCAGCTGAAGTTCTATTTAACAAAAAAATCCCCATTTTCTTCCCCAGCCAGCCACTGTTCCACTGTTCCATTTGCTGTCTCTAGGAACTTGGCTACTCTAAGTACCTCATATGTCTAGAACTATACAGTATTTGGCCTTTTATGTCTGGTCCTTTTGTAATTATGGTGAATATATTCATTTTTATAAACCAGTTGCGTTTTTTTTAAAGTTGCCTATTTAATCATATAGCCCTTTTTGATGAAATATTTTGTCGTTTCTTACTGATTTTTAAATAGTATTTATACATTAGGGATATTAACCATTTGTCATTTATTATCAAAGTACCTTTACAAGTTTGTCATGTGCCTTTTAAGCTTGATTATTTATGATATTTAAAAAATCAACCAGATCCAAACAAAATGCAAAGGTCTTACTTATTTTTATTTATTTATTTTCAATGATTAACCAGAGGTTTACTTTAGTAGTTTTCTCTACTATTTTGAAAGCAGAAATGCTAAGACACAAAATCAGTTTGCAAAATAAGGTCACTTAACCAGTGGGATTTTTACTTTACTTTTAGTGAAAGGTTGTATTATTTACTCAAAGAAATGCTTTGGCTGTTTTATTTGATTTTCCTATCTAACCCCAGCACCACAAATAAATGTCTTGCACAGAATGAGGTCTCCACAGGGCTTATTGCAAAAGTCTAGTAGGGTCAAGGTTGTAGGCTGGAGACCAAGGTTGTAGGCAGGGCACTGAGTTCTTGAGAAACTTTCAGATTTTTCCATAAATGCAATGTATGTGTATGTGTGTGTGCAGACATATCTACTAATAAATAAAACCTGAACCACCTAAGAGGTTTTCTGGAACTAAGTACAATACCAAAATGGCCATTTTTAGCTTTTTACCTTGTAGGCAAAAAAAGATTATTTCCTGCCAGGCTGTTTACAAGAGCCATTTATGTGGTTTCTTCTAAACTTTTGACATTTAAATCAGTATCAAGCACTCTAAAACACTTGCTCAAAGAAATTCCTCTACCCGAACTCTGAAATCATTCATAAGATTGTTTTTACTAAGGAGATGTTTCTGTTCGTTTGTGTTGTGATTTGTTGCTGTTTCTTCATAGTAGATTGGTTCCTTCAAAAAAAAAAAAAAACTAGAGTATGGGTTTGGGCAACTGCCTGAAAAATAATAAACAGTTTTTTTCTGAGCTGCTAGCTACAGCATGTTGGCCATTATTGTGTTATTTCTGGACACCCCTACACAGCTCCAGATCATTAACTTCCTTTAATAGTCAACGGGAGGACGGAGTTCCAGTGTATCATCAAGCTTGACTTTTCATGCATAACCAAGTCAGTTATCTCGTATGAATTCAATGAAATGAAGCTGTGTTTGGGGTAATTTCCAGGCACGAAATTATACGTTTTTAAAAGTAGACCAGATAATAAGAGTCATGAATTGTGAAAGACTGATGTTTGAAGATTTACCAGGAAGAGAACAGACTAAATTGAATGTCTCTTATTCAAATATTGTGTTGTTGAACAAACAACTGTTTTTGTACTGATCATTGTCAACTTTTTGATGGGCCAACAAAACAAACAGACAAAGGGCAAAAACTTAGAAAACCCCACTGAATTTCTGCCCGAGTTCTTTGGGTTTGAATTAGAACAATAAACCCATGCACATGTAAAAGAAAGAGATCTAATATAAATCATGTTCTTGACTCGGTCACAGACACTATCAGTAGCCTTGAGTTGCTCACATAAGAAGTCTCTTGCTCCCTGATTTATTATTAAAATTATAACTACAGTATATATGATGTGAGGGGAAATCCCCCAAAACCAGAATTTATTTATGAAAAAATGTGTATTTATTCTTACATGTTTCAACTTAAGTCACCTTCAAAGCACTCTCCATTTGATGCACTAAACAGGTTTTGAACTCATCAGTTTTGATGCCTTTTGGTGTTTCTGCTGTTTTTTTGTTCCACTTCTTCTACATTGGCAAAATGTTTCACTTTGAAGACTTATTTTCGTCCCCAGAAACAAACAAAAAAATGTTGCTCAGGGTAAGATCAGGTGAAGAGGGAGGGTGGGGCATGAAGGTCTTGCTGTTTTTGGTCAAAAACTGCTGAACACTCAGGGAGGAATGTGACCTCTCACCACACCACCTGGTGCACTGCTACAGCTGGTTCCTAGAACACTCACCTAGCAGGGGAAGCCTGGACTACAAAGGGCCTGCCTTGCAGAAGGCAATTCTGGTTTTTTTGGGGGGGTTCCCCCTCATATACAACATGTTATATATTACATAAGTTATATATTACTATCTATAAATATATATTTTATTATTTATAACTAAAATGGATATGATTTACATGTGAAACAAGGATGCTAGATCATTTAACTAAGGATTTTAAGTTGAAGATACAATAAAATCTGGAGGTAAAAATTATTTTTACAGATAAGGAATGCAACCCAGAGAGAGGTTACATAACTTGCTTGCTTTCACACTTTAGAACTGAGGAAGCAAAAATCTGAAGCTGACCATAAAACGCCTAGAAGAAAACATAGGCAGTAAACATTGAGACATTTCTCTTGGTAATATTTTTTTTCTGATATATCTCCTTAGCAAAGGAAACAAAACAAAACAAATAAATAAATGGGACTACACCAAACTAAATTGTTTTTGCACAGCAAAGGAAACCATCAATAAAACAAATACACAGCCTACCAATAAAGAGAAGATACTCACCAAGGATACACATGATAAGGAGTTAATAACCAAAAATTGTAAAGAACTAATATAACCACTTAACATCCCCCCCCCCCGCCCCAAGTAAAACCACCCCAAACATTCCAATTAAAAAATGAACAGAGGACCTGAATAGACTCTTCTCCGAAAAGGACACAGAGATGGCCAATAGACATGAAAAGAAGCTCTTTACCTCTAAGTGTCAGAGAGATGCAAATTCAAATCACAACAAGTATTACTTCACACCTGTCAGAATGGCAATCATCAATAAATCAACAAGCAACAAGTGTCGGCAGGGATGTGGAGAAAATGGCAATCCCTCATGCACTGTGATGGGATCACTAATTGGTGTAACCACTATGAAAAAGTTTGGTGGTTCCTCAAAAAATTAACAATAAAACTACCTCATGACTCAGAAATTCCACTTCTGTGTATTTACCTGAAGAAATCCCAAATGCTAATCCGAAAAGATATATGTACCTCTATGTTCACTGCAGCATTATTTACAACAGCCAAGCTATGGAAGCAGCCCAAGTGCCCATCGGTAGATGAGTGGATAAGGAAGATGTGGTATATGTACAACGGAATATTACTTAGCCATAAAAGAAGATGAAATATTCCCTCCCGGGGCAACATGGATGGACTTAGAGGGCATTATGCTAAGTAAAATAAGTCAGACAAAGAAAGACAAATACCATATGATTTCACTTATCTAAGGAATCTAAAATTAAAAAAACACACACAAATGAACAAACAAAAACAAAACAGAAACAGACTCACAGATATAAAGGACAGACTGATTTATGGTTGCCAGATGGGAGAAGGCTTGGGGGACTAGGAGAAAAAGGTGAAGGGATTGAGAAGTACCAACGGTCGGTCACAAACCAGTGGTGGGGATGTGAAGTGCTGCGTAGGGAACGTATATTGTAATAACGACGTATGGTGCCAGGTGGGTTTTAGACTTATTGGGGGAAATCACTTCATAAATTATATAAATGCTTAACCACTGTGCTGTACACCTGCAACTAATATAAACTAATATTAGATGGCAACTGTAAATGACAAGTAATAAAAAGTAATAACTTGAGTCCGAGTCTCCCTGCGATGACGAGCGTGACCAGGGCTTTAAGGTACAACCGTGTGGGCATGGAGCACGGTTGCAGGTCCCACCTCCCCTCAGGTGCAAAACCCAGGGACTGGACCAGACAGAGGTCGTTAGGGTCCCGTTTGTTCTCATATACAGGGTAACACTGAGTTAACGTTCACGTTCACTTCTTTGAACAGGGCTCTAGACACAGCGACCCTCAAAAATGCTACACCCGAAAAGGCAGCAGTAAGGAAAAAGCACCCACTGAGTAGCTTTCTCTGGTCTGATCAGTATAATTTTAGGCAAACTGAAGACAAGAGCTTTTATCAGTATTCTTCAAGCAGTGTTGAATGACTCAATCAGCTCACAGTTTACATGTTTTCTTTCTTCATTTGCCTGATAGCGTGGGTTTTGCATGTCTGTGTCCAGGAGCTATACGGTAGTCAAAAAAATTATTTTTCCCCTCATGAGGCTACAATAGAAACTGAACCTATCAGTTGAATCATTTGGATTTTTCCTGAGAACTGAGCTTCTAAACAACATTCTCAGTCTCCTGGGAGAGGGGAGATCGGACCCAAAACTCTGGCCTACATAAACCCCCAGTGCAGAACTGAATACCGGAAAGTGCCGGACCAGCTAGCTTTCCTAAATTAGTATGCGTGGAATTGTTTTTCCTCTTTTCAAAATAAATGGAATGCTTCTCTGTCCCAACAGCTGTGTGACCCAAATTGTTTTATCCCAGGAGCCTGTATTCCCTCTGTCGCCAATCTCAAATTCGAAAATCAGAAAAGGAAGTTCTTTCAAGCTGATTTTCAGATTTTATGCTCATGCTGACAGTGCTTAATCTGGATATTACACCTTAGGGGGCGGCAGGCTGAAGCCTCACCCGGAAATCACATGTGTGTTGGAGCAGGTGGATTGCCCGAAGCCAGGGTTTCAACAGTATTTGCCAGGGTCCTCCGTGATGGAGGCGAGCGGGGTGTCAGGGATATAAAATATCCAACTCTGGCATCTAGGCCACTGACTTCTAAGCAGGGCCTCTGGGGCAAACCTGTTTTCAACAACGAAATGGCGTGAGCATGCGTGATTGTGTATGTGTTTGCATGCGTGCACAGGCCTGCAATGCACAAACGGGGTATTTCTTCACAGGTGGCATTTTGAGGGCTTAAGAGGATTTTCCTAAAGACCTAATCTTCAGCTTTTATTACTTAAAAAAATTTTTTTAAGAGATTTTATTTATTCATTTAGAAAGAGGGGAAGGGAGGGAAGCAACTGGCTGTCTCTCCCAGGCCCCGGACTGGGACCTGGCCTGCAATGCAGGCATGCGCCCTGACTGGGAATTGAACCCGTGACCTTCTGGTTTGCAGGCTGGCACCCAATCGGCTGCACCACGCCAGCCAGGGGTTAACCTTAAGCTTTTATACTTGATGTTTTCACTTCTCACTCTTCCAGGCCTTTCCTGGGCAGCAAATACCCAGTTGGTCAGTCATGGGGTAAATATTTTTCTGATACTGATTGAACATTTCTCAGCAGAAACAAACTATACAGAAGGCACAAAGTCTCTCTCGTGCCAAGTACCCTGCCAAAGCCTAACTCAAGCAAGCTTGCAAAGTCTCTCCATCTGCCCCCACTAGTTCAGATCCCACCCAAGAATCAAACTCTTTTTCTCAGCTCCTTGCTCATGTATGAACCCTGTTCTTCTCTGATTTCCCTGAAATTCCAAACCAGTGCAACTAAGCTGCCCCCTTACATTCTGAGCGTTAATAATTGTCTCATTTCCTACTCTCAGAACTTGTCCTGAGACAGTCCCTTTCTTTCCTAGGGACCAGCTACCCAACTGAACTGCTCCTGCTCCCCAGACCCTGATTGAGGCAACACCCTGCTCATTGCCAGGTCATCAAATTTTCCTATTTCTTTCTTCACCGCCTACATCTTATCTCTTTCAACTCAGTACCACGTGGGCCCTTCTTCCTGGCTCTGCATGGGCCCATGTGCACCTTCTGTCCTCTCAGACAAGCATGGCCAGGATTAGTAGTTGTCAGGCTATCTTTTAGTTGATTACCTTTTCCTCCATCTTCAGAAGGCAAAGAGACCCTATATGTACGTATACTTGGCCAGCCTTTCCACCATTTGGAAGAACATCTATACCCGGGAAGAAGTGAGATTTAAACAACCCGAAGTCTCAGCTGATTGGGGGGTGGGGGTGGGTTGCAGGGCTGGAATCAAACAGGTGATGGTGATGTGAAAGGCCCCATTAACAGTCGCCGTGGTCCTGGGGCCTCTTGTTTGCACTTGGTTTGGGGAGACTTGCCTAAGTGGATTACTCTTAAAGTCTGACACTGAGACTTCATTCTGCTGGTAACCACAATGCTTGTTTATAGAACTCCTCCAAAGGGTATAATAGGCATTTCCCAAGATCAGATGGCTGCGGGCCAGTATTAAATCACCCTTTTGTCTCTGAAAGGTGTAGTGTTGCCCATCAAACCAGCACCACCTGAATGTCTTTTGTTGTCTGAGATGTACATGTGTAGGGATGTGCGAGTGTGAAAACACATCCTCCCAACAATGTTAGGCAGCTTAAGAGAAGTATAGGAAAGACAGGACTGTAGATTGGGTAGGGGAAGCTCTAGCACTATTGTGCATCCATTTTTAACAACCATTTTTTAATTTTTTAAATTAAAAAGTAGCTTAGCCCTGGCTGGTGTGGCTCAGTGGATTGAGTGTCAGCCTGCTAAGCAAAGGGTCCCTGGCTCAATTCCTAGTCAGGGGACAGGCCTAGGTTGCAGGTCGGGTCCCATATTGGGAATTTACAAGAGGCAACCATACATTGATGTTTCCCTCCCTCTTTCTCACGCCCTTTCTCCCTCTCTAAAAATAAATAAATAACATATTTTTAAAAAATGCTTAATGAGCGCTTTCTTTTAAAATTCATCTCCCCTTTATTGTTAGCAAAGAGTCTCAACCAAGGAGAACTGACAGAGAATAAGACCTGTAATGGTCTGCCCAGAAGGTTCAATTATTCCTTTAAAGCTGGGCTTCTAATTACTTTAGGCTGTGATTGGGACGGTGGTACCTACTAATAGGGTTTCGTTGTCGCTCTCTTTCCCTTCGTCTCCAATACGCTAATTATTCACTATATTACACTTTGCAAGGAGCTTTGGAGGAGCCGTGGCTGGACCCTTGGGCATGCGGCTCACTGGGACAGACGTGGGATTGTGAGAATCGGGGCTGGCTGGAAGCAAGGGGCCTGGGTGGCTTTAATATCCTGTTAGACAGAAGCATGACAGATTAGCGGGGGACTCCTTCCTTCTCAGGAAACCAGGCCTCTGGCTACAGCTTTGTCTTTACTTCAGCCTTAGATCTTTATAAACACTTTTCCTCCTGAACTTTCAAGGACCTGTGCTTTGCAGCCACAGTTTAATGTGCATGAAACAAAAACTTCAGATAAAGGGTTCAAGCATAAAATCTCATTGAAGGGTCTGATTTCTCAGCATGCTTTCTAAACTCCGACTTCACATCCAGAAATACATTTCAACAGTGAACTTTTCCGCCGGAGAAAATGCCAACCCTACAAAGGCAGGAACCTCAATACAAAATATTGAATCTCAGTTGTTTTCAAGAAATATGACTTTTGCCTCCCATTAGGGACAGAATGTAGTCAAGGCCCTCAGGAAAGTATCTTGGATAAGAGCTATCTATGGATGGAGCAGGGCAGTTGGGAGGTAATAATTAGGAATTACAAGGAGGGGAATCAGAATCACTGGATGATGAAGTATCTGGGGGAGAGGAATTTTATAGAGATAGGTGAACATCTGCGGGGCAAAGGCCTGAAGAAAGTGGAAATAAAAGAAGACTCCCATACATTAAAAAAAAAACCCATAATATTTACTTAAGAAGACAGTATTCACACATGTCAGTTTCCCCTTAATCTGTCAATGCAATGAAATACCAATAAAAACAACAGTATCTTAAGAATAACGCTCACTAATATATATTGAGTGACGTATGTTATGTACCTCTTAAATAGCCGGACCCCTATAATAATGTTATGACTATTCATATTGCCATTTTATAAGTGAGGAATTGAAGCAGAAATTCCGCCACTTGCCTCAGGTCACACAGATGGTAAACGGTGGAACTGAGGGTCAAACCCACGGATTCAAGCTCTAGTGCTTAAGCATGATTTGTAGATTCAAATCAATGGAACGGGGTAGCGAGTCTAAAAATGGCCTCCAATGGAAGCATTGAGCTGTATGAAATGCAGCTCTGAGTATCAGGGGAGGAAAAAATGGAGGGTTATTCAATACCTGACGGTGAGACAGCTAGGTAGCCAGCCCCCTGGAAACAGAGTTGAGCCCTAACCCACCGTTTACACCACAGTATTTTTCAAATGTATCAAAGATTAAAAAGTGCAAAACAAAACAAAAACTATGTAAAGAATACCTGGTTGACTAACAGGGATTGGGAGAAGACAACTTTAAATATTATACTCTTTTCAGTTATTGTCTGTTAACATGATTAATTTTAAACGAAAATGGAAGGAGTGGTAAGACTGATTACTGTATGTGTGAATGAATGAGCTGAACCCTGTTCCTGAAGGAATAGATCTGAGGGTTTATTGTACCCCAGGAAAATGGGGTTGTCTTGTGTTTATTTCTGAGTGCTATTATAGATTGTTCTCTTGTAAATAGTTTATTGTTAATTGAACTGTATGAACTCTCCTTCCAGGTCACTAAATATAGTGGCTGAGTTGCTCTGAGTAAAAAGCAGGTAGAATGGGAGGCACGCTTTATGGGGAAAGGTTGACCTTTTGGAGAAGTTCATCATCTTCCCAAAGTGCCAGATTGTCTTGAGGTTACATACCCTGGTCCGTAAGAACTATTCTGAAATGGCAGAGAAGACAGTCCTCATTGCTCATCGCTCACAACAGTTGACAAACTTGAGTGCTTTGCTTGAAAAGTACGCACCATTTATTTGGGTTCTTTTGCAAGTTGTTTGTTAGAACACAATAATTCTGAATTTAGGTATCCAAAAGAGATGACTCAATATATTTGATTACTTTCAACAACACTTCAAGTAACTTTAATTATAGCATCTTTGTTTAGTGAGATTACAGGTTATTCTCAGTCAATGAAATCATGCTTTTAATGTCCATGGATGGAATATTGGGGCAACTGTTAAAAATAAGTTGAATTATTTCCAATCAAGTATCAAGTTTTAGAAATCTGAGTGTAAGCTTTAATAGGAAATGAATATTGTGTTCTTAATATGTTGACTAAATGGTCACAAGCAGCTGACTGGGACTTCATTAATTACCCAGAAAGCTGCTGTCATTTTGACCTTGGGGAATGAGGTGGTGAGAGAAATTCATTTTAAGCCTAGGATGTAATAAAGCTTGGTTGCTTTTTTGACCACTATACACTTTTAGGCCTGTTCCTTCCCAGTGTGTTGACTCAGAGCATCTTCCTTCTCCTGGGAATACTCCGTTCTTTGCTTCAAAAAATGTCAAATTCAGTTTATTACTCAGTTGTACATAATTAATGTAGAAAAATAATTATAAAGATGATCAAGAAAAGAAAACCAACTCTACCTTCTGTCATAAAGTAAACACTATTCATATTTTGATATGTAGAGAAGGGAATTGTATTATAACAACCATAGTTTTTTTTTTGCAAATATAAAAAGCTTATAATACATGTTCACGTTGACAAAGACCAAACATTACACAACTGAATAAACTCAAGAGTGAAACTCCCTCATCTGTATTATTATTGAAATCAGTTTCCATTCAACTGTTAGCATGTTATAGTCTCTCTCTAGATGTACGCATATGTATAAAACACATTCTTCTTTGTTCACAAATTTTTACATTTACACACTTGCTTTTTAAAGAAATATATAATATATATAAGTCTTCATATCACTGAATATAGATATACTCAATTTCTTTTTAAAGTCTGTATGGAACTGTTGTACACGTTTATCATAATTATGTAACTAGTCCTCTGTTGATGGGCATCTATAATGTGCTGTTTTTACTTCTTCAGCCCTGCTCAGTGACTATCCTAGTGCATGAGGATTTTGTGTGGTGAGCACATGACAAAACCACCCTCCTCCAAAACACAAATATAAAGAGATGACATGGTCGACATTAACATTTTTGGTCCCCATATACTTTAAGTTAAATTATATTTTTTATTGTCATAGTTTATAACGTGAAGGCCCTCGTCATGATTTTGTTAAAAATCTTGCTAATTTACCATTATCCTCAAATTTGAGGTCTCCTGGTAAATAATACTGATAAAATTGCAATAAGGCTGTCACTTAACCGTTCAAATGAAGAATAAAGGAACTGATAGCCAAGGGTCAGTGGTAACCTATAAAAATGGGCTGAGACACTGTGGAAAACAGTATGGGGTTTCCTTAAAAAACTAAAAATGGAACTGCCTTTTGATCCAGCAATTCCACTCCTTGGACTATACCCAAAGAATCCTGAAACACCAATTCATAAGAACCTATGC